>CAUYPK010060464.1:0-17225 GCA_963574355.1 Loris lydekkerianus | reverse complement strand
AGCGGTTACAGGTGGAGAGGAGGCCCCTGGGCCGAGGCAGCAGGTGGGAGTGGAGAGGATGCTGAGGAGCCTGCAGCAGTTACAGGTGGAGAGGAGGCCCCTGGGCCGAGGCAGCAGGTGGGAGTGGAGAGGATGCAGAGGAGCCTGCAGCAGTTACAGGTGGAGAGGTGGCCCCTGGGCCGAGGCAGCAGGTGGGAGTGGAGAGGATGCTGAGGAGCCTGCAGCGGTTACAAGTGGAGAGGGGGCCCCTGGGCCGAGGCAGCAGGTGAGAGTGGAGAGTATGCTGAGGAGCCTGAAGCAGGTACAGGTGGAGAGAGGGCCCCTGTGCCGAGGCAGCAGGTGGGAGTGGAGAGGATGCTGAGGAGCCTGCAGCGGTTACAGGTGGAGAGGGGGCCCCTGGGCCGAGGCAGCAGGTGGGAGTGGAGAGGATGCTGAGGAGCCTGCAGCAGTTACAGGTGGAGAGGGGGCCCCTGGGCCGAGGCAGCAGGTGGGAGTGGAGAGGATGCTGAGGAGCCTCACACAGCTCTTTACAGAAGCAGTCCACATTCAGAGATTGGATACAAGGGGACAACCATAGAGAATCAGGAAGAGAACTGAGGGTCTTGGCAAACCTGTGTCCTTGGGAGTGAAATGCAAGGAGCAGCAGAGCCCTGAGTGTGACAGAGGCAAAGTCAGACAGAACCGGACTGAAGCCCCGGCCTGTCTCTGAACATCCAGGATGCCAAAGGCAAGCAGGCTGGGTGGGAGAATGGGTAGGCGAGGATTGCCCTGATTTATAAACTAATCTTATTACCCTGCCAGGGTGGGGAGCCCGGCTATAGAATCCGGTGCTGACAGGGCTGGGGTGGAGCTGGTCCTTGCTTGCCGTGCTGGAGGCAACGTAATTTAAGAAAATATTTTTGGAAAGCGATTTGCATACCATTAAAATCATAAAATTGTTCAAACAACTTGACCCAGTAATCCTGAACATGGGAATTTGTACTAAGGAAATAGTTCAAAAGAATGAAATGTGTATGTTCATCCATCTTGATGTTAATTAATTAATTAAATAAAAATGATGCCTTGTCCTATAGCCATTTCAAGAACTCTGCTAGATGAATGAACTCGTGTGCTGTGGCAATGTGTATAATTAGAACATAGTTAAAAACCTAAATTACTTACATGTATGAAACATCAGTGTGCTAGTCTCCCCTTATCCTGGGGGGGAGTTATGTTACAAGACCCCCAGTGGATGCCTGGAACTGAGCATAGCACGGAACCCTGTGCACGCTGGTCGTTTGCTGCCAGGTGACTCCCAGGCGGGCAGTGTGTACAGCGTGGACACACTAGACAAAGGTCCCAGGTGGGATGGCGTGGGATGGCATGAGATTTCATCACAATACTCAAAACTCATAAACTATTTCTGGAATTTTCCATTTTCTATTTTCAGACCATGGTTAACCGTGGGTAACTGAAAGTTTGTGAAACAAACCCCAGGATATGGGGAGGCTATAATTCTGTGGCACAAGCAGAATACAAGGCAGTCTGCTTGCTGCTGTGGTAAGTGCATATTCTGAGGAGTTTACCGCCTGGGCTTGGATTCCCACTGGGCTGGGCCTTGAACTGCCAGACCTTGGCCAGTTCAATGGCACCTCTGAGGTTCAGGGTCTTTTAACAGTAAGATGGGTAAAGCATTACCACCACCCCATGGGGTTTGCTGTAAAGACCAAATGAAAAAAAGTATGCAAAGTGCTTGGCACAATTCCTGGCACAGAAGTACTCAGTAAAAGCCAACTGTTATTTTGAATATATAAAAACTGAGGGCCAACAGAAAAAGACTGTTGAGCATCATTGCACTAAGAATTTTTAAGTTACAGGTGACACAGAAAAATCCAGAAATAGGTAAAGTGCATTGACCCATCTGTCCATTCAAGGGAAGTGAGAATGATGGGCAGGTCCTGTGTCTCCTCTCCCCAGCCGTGTTTGGTCAGCGCTTGGATGAGACTGTGGCCTATGAGCAGAAATTCGGTCCTCATCTGGTGCCCATCCTGGTGGAGAAGTGTGCAGAGTTCATCCTTGAGCACGGCCTGAATGAAGAGGGCATCTTCCGTCTGCCTGGGCAGGACAACCTGGTGAAGCAGCTGAGAGATGCTTTTGATGCCGGGGAGCGGCCCTCCTTTGACAGGTATGCAGTGTCCCACCTCTGCCCTCCCCTCTGCCTGGCTTGGGTGAGAAGACCTCTCCATTCAGTTGAGCTAAGGACTTGTGCAGACACGTCTGAGAGCTCTGGCTTGAAACAGAAAGAGCTTTTGTTTTGCTCATAATTCCAAATCTGAGAGCCTATAGCACAGTTAGGAGAGTATCAGATAATTTGTGTGAGAGATGGTGGGAACCAGAACTAGAGCCTTGCTGGGGGGATTTGGGTGAGGTTTGGAATATTGGGGAAAGGGATGTACCAAAGATGGGACCTTTGGGATAAATGAGGAACACAGAGTGCCGAGCCAACTTTACGAACATTCAGTGTGGTAGAGAACACACTGCATCTAGTGTGAGGACACCAGTGGCCTTCCAGAACCAGAGCTTCTCATTAGTTTCTGAGACCACAGGACTGTGTGATTCTGATTCAGTTTGGAGCCCTTTTGGAGGGCTGGTGTCCTGATGAACTGATGTCTTGGCAGCCTGGTGTTGCCACATCTCCTCCGTGGATGTTGCCTGACCTTCTCTGGAGCAGATGGGGCGTAGTGACACTTCTTCCCACTGTCCCTCTCCCTGCTGCCACCTCCAGCCACTCGCCTGAGGCCTCCCTCCCTGCCACACTCTGTGAGTGCGAACCCCGGTGTGCATCCCTGTCCGTTGTGCAATATTCACCAGGTTGTCTGTGTGTACTTGTCCTGCTGGCAAAAGAATGACTGTTCTTTCCAAATTAGCAGCTGAAAACCAGGGTTTAGCAAGATGGGCCTGAAGGCTATTCAGTTTCTAAAAACTGAAATTTTCCAGAGTTTATTTAGGCCCAAAGTGGTAGGGCTGATTCTGGGAAAACTGTGAAGCTCTAAGCATCACGCTTGTGTGGTCTCTCCCTCACCCTGCACTCTAACCACCAGTGCTGCCCACTCTTCCCCTGAAACACTGCTGAGACCCATTGTTTGTCTCCCTGCTCATGGCCAGTCTTAGAGTCTTAACTTAGAGTGTAAGTTAATTTACCAAGGGTGCTATATTTCAGTGACCCAGGGTCTAATGACCCTAAGGAAGCAAAGGTATGGGTTTTGTTACTGGAACTATAGCAGGTTATGGGCAACACATTTAGGGACCTTTCAGCAGCACCATAAAGTGCATATTATTTTCCAGCACCTGTTCCATTACACTTACCACATTTATATTCAGTTTTCTTCTTGTGTTTTTAATTAGTTTTGACTTAATCAAAAGATACAAGTGGGGTACTGCTAAAGCAATCCAGACAGTGTGCCAAAAGGCACAGAGATTACTGAGATTTGCCAAATAGCTGCCGTAGGCCTTAGCTTACGCACCTACCTATAAAGTTCATAAGCACCTATGGGTGGTGGTGTCTGAGTCTTTGATTCCTGTGAAATATTAGAGGCTGGAAAGAGATGAGTTGCCACACCTCATCATGACATCTTCACCCCTACAATTGAAGGGCAGAGTTTATTCAGAAATAGGAAGGGTCAGTCATCTGGGCTCTTCAGGGTCCTGCCAGGGTGGACTCTTGGGTTCACGTGACTTTTGAGAGAACAAGTCCGATTGGGAGGTGTGACTGGTTCTTATTTGATTCTTGTTTAGTTATATTGCACATATTTAGGAGCCAGACCTCCTCTCAAAGCATGTCTCAGATTAAAGGAAGCTTCTCCATCTGTGGATTATCAGAATAAAGCATCGCACAGTGGGCCTGGCAGTAGAGTGAGCAGAGCCCACCCCAGTGCCCAGGTTTCCATTTCTTCATCTTCTGTGATGTCATATGAAAGCCTAATCTCACATTGGACTACAGAGTTTTGAAATTATTTTCATACACATTTCTGATTTGACCCTCAAGGCAAACCTGGAGAGCAGGGATATTGCCATTCTGTAGGTGATGAAGCGGCCTTAGAAAGATCAAGCAACTCACTGAAGGGCAGGCAGCCTGTTCTTGGGCCATGAAGAATTGGCCTCAGGTCGTCTCACCCCTGGGTCACTCACAACTCCAGAAACCTTCCCCTTCCCCTTCCCCTTCTCTTGCCCTTGCCTATCCCCTTCCACTCTCCCTCCCTCCCATATATACAATTCAGGTGAACAGTCTCAAGGTGGATCTCTTCCTCTCCCATCCCCAGACCAGACTCATGCTCAAGAAATCATCTAATGCTGGTCACTTTCACTTCAGAGTTAATTTGCCAGTTTTATTGACCCCTCTTGGGTTATTGGCTTCTTAAACCCTGACTGTGATTATAGATTCTGTTGCCTCTTGTAAGAGAGATTCTAGGAGGTAGCGAGTGGAAAAAGGGAGTTGGGGAGAGTGCGGAGCCCCTTCCTGGTGCCTTGCTGTCACTTCTGTGGGCACACACCTAGATCCATGTGTTCAATTCCACCCCAAGACCCCACCACTCCATTGCCTCATTAGAACACAGAAAAACAAAGGAGTTCTTGTTTGATGATATTTAGTGCAGGTGAATCAGTATCATTAACTATATGATGAAATTTTAATACCTCCTGTCCAGTTTCTATAATAATTGAATATGGTCAGATAATTTCTGCCCATAAAGCCAACATACTTCCCATACCTACATTTCTGTGAAAAATGGACTCACAGATATGCCACATTGCAAGCATTGCCAACGGAGGGGCCCTGGGTAATATCTGGTGGATCAGCTGTCAAGCTCAGAAACTACCTGATTTGCTCTTAGCCCTTGATTTAAAAAAAAAAAAAAAAAAAATATATATATATATATATATATATATATACTTAAAGATGTTCCATTGGGTTGGAGGAACAGCAAAATCGGGGAAAATAATTGTGGAAATTTAGATCACAAAATTGACTTCTGAGTCAGCCCCATTACAGAGAAACCAACATTAAAACAAAAATTTACAGAAATAGCTATATAAGTTCCATTATGTTAAGTGCTAAACATGAAACATAGCACTAGGATGACTTAGAATAGGGAGCTTTTGACATGGTCTGGTGGATTTAGGGAGGTCCCCAAGAAAATGACATTTAAATAGAGACCCAGTAAACAAAGAATGAGGAATGAGCCAGACCTAGGGGACATGGCTCCTCAGCCTTATCTTTGGTAGAATGAATTTGGAAGCTTTCTGTAGGTTTTAGCATTTTAATACGATTTATATAGTGAATTGTGTTCTTATATTAAGACTTTGAAGTATCCATACTACATCTGTCATTGTAACCCTGCCTTTTTTCTAATGTTGGATATTTTTGTTGTTTTAATTTATCCTGATTCAACAGTCTAGTTGTCTTTTTTTATTATTGTTGTTTCTCTTCAAAAGATCCAGTTTCTTGACTTATTATGTGTGCTGTTTTTCTTGTTCCAGATTCATTTTATGAATCATTCCATGGGTGTGTTCTGAGTGTAGAGGTTCCGTCCTGCACTGGGCAGTGCATCGGATGGGAGGCTGGACAGGCTGGGTGGAGTCTTGGCCAAAGACAATGGCCTGCTGAGATAGAGCACTGAGAGGAGGGAAGGAGTGTGCAGGGCTCCTCCTCCCTTTGAGATAACAGAACACAGGGGATTTGGAAGACTGATGGATGTAGGGTAAAGGAGAGGCTTCAGTTAAACCAGAGTCCCAGGGATTCTGACAGAGACAACTAAGTGGGAGGACAGCAAGGTAGGGGTGTCAGGAGAATGCCACTCCTGCAAGTCATCAAACTAATAGTTTATCTGCCACTTTCTTGGGAACTTATAATTTGGCACGAGTACTTTTCCCAGCCTGACTTTGCACAGGGGTATTTTTAGATAGTGACTCAGCAGGGAAAGATTTTCTAGAATTCCAATGTTATGTGAATGGTCCCCACCCTAGATTTCCTGAGGGCAGCTGTGGAGCATAGACGGGGCTCTGTGCCAGCTCATTTTCTCCTTTTGAGGTTGAGAGTTCACACACTGCAAAGGGGAAGACTTTTCAGATGACAGCTCCAACAACTAGCTGTCAAACATACACACAAAACAAAACAAACACAGCCTGCTCCGGCAGAGCTTCCACCTAGGCCCGATGTGCTCGTTTCTGTTGCCTTAAGTACCTCTCTTCTCTTCCTGTCCAATTCCCAAGACCAGTAGGCATATCTGCCCAGCCTACTCTAGGTTTTTCCTTAATGAAACCCAGAAGATTCCCAGATGATCTGGATCTGGTAACACTTTAGTCCTCCCAGTTCTGTGGGTCAGTGAAGCCAAGGGTCTCGTGTGTCCCTAGTATTGGCTGCTGAAATCCCAGTGCTTGCTTGGCACAGTATCTTGCATCTAGTAAGCTCTCTGGATGCTTGTTAAGAGAATGAATATATGAGTGAATCCCAGAACTATTTTAAGCACTCTGGAAGAGCACAGAGATCAATGGACCAAGGACATAAAGAAGTTAGCACATGCAAAATTAAGGACTAAGTAGGCAGTGCTAATTGTGATACACTAAGTGACTTGAAAATGAAGAAAGCAATAAAGACTAAAATAATTAAAGAAAAATTAATTTAAAAAGTGGACTTTGAACTTACCTTTGAGGTAGTTGGGTGGAAGAGATAGATGAAAAAGTGTTCCGCGTTGTTATTCTAGAAGGAGGAATTAGCAAAAATGTTTTGATCTGATTCTTCTTTATGGAGCTCTACTCCTCTGCCCAGCGCTCCTGAGTAACTTAGGGTTCTACTCCCCTGTGTAACTTACGGATCACCAGAGTGGAAGCGAGAAAAGTTGCAGTTTCCTTTTCTAAGAGCGTTGCTTACTTTCTTCCAGGGACACAGATGTGCACACCGTGGCCTCCCTGTTAAAACTCTACCTCCGAGACCTCCCAGAGCCAGTGGTTCCCTGGGGCCAGTATGAAGGCTTCCTGGTCTGCGGGCAGCTCACAAACACAGATGAGGCAAAGGTGTGTATCTCATTAGAACTGGTTGCCCTGCTTCTGCAGAAAGTGATTGGTTTTCTGAACACTATTCTAGTAGGCAGCAGTAGGTCAAGGCCCCTCACCATATCTTTTGGTGAGAAACAGTGTCAAACTGAAACTTCCTCAGCAACAAAAGGCAAATGAAGCCAGTCACAGGGACCAGCAAAGGATAGCCTTCATGGGATGTGATGATCCAGTAAAAGTTGGACCATAATCAAAAACCCCTAAGTCACATTAAGTGTAGTGAAATAAAAAAGGCTACTCTGAGAAGGTTTTCAAGCACTACAGCCTTTCAGAGACTTGCTGACATGCAAGGAGAGGGTGACCAACCTGGAGGGCA
Organism: Loris lydekkerianus; assembly: GCA_963574355.1. Lineage (NCBI taxonomy): Eukaryota > Metazoa > Chordata > Mammalia > Primates > Lorisidae > Loris > Loris lydekkerianus. The sequence continues at coordinate 9,823 of CAUYPK010060464.1, read as the reverse complement.
GGTGCAAGGTCAAACTGTTCAAGCTCTGCAGCAGCCATGAGTGTCAGGCATGGTCATTCAAGAACTGCTTATGTGGAGAAGAGGAAGGACAGGGAGATTTTGTTTGTTCTTTGTAGCCAAAGACTACAAGGAACTGTAAGGACTGTAGTCTACAACATCACGCTTATGAGAGCACACAAATTCGCCAGCAGGATTTTTCACTGTAGAGGCCTTATAGTCAATAGTCACCACACTGCAGTCACGGCAATAAACTGATCAACACCCCCCACCACCACCACCAAAAGAAAAAAATTTTTTTAAAAGCAAGTAACAACAATAACACCTTCATAGATTTTAACTAAGATTTTCAAAACCAAATGGCCCATGAGTACATTTGTGTTACACTTCTAATTTTAGGGGGGTCTAATTCCTTTAAGTAGGTTGGTTTTTATCACACCTATGTTAAAAGCTCTTTGTAGCAAAGTGGTACAAAGAAAAACCTATAATGAAGACCTAGATTTAATTTTGATTTGGCCATTAAGCAAATTATGCATTATCTATGAGATTCCATTTATTTACTTCCAGTGGTTCTCAACCTTTCTAATGCCGTGACCCTTTAATACAGTTCCTCATGTTGTGGTGACCCCACACAGGAGGAGCGGTGTCTAGGTTCCTAAGACCATCAGAAATATGTGTTTTCCAATAGTCTCAGGCAACCCCAGGCGACCCACAGGTGAGAACCCCTGACCAATAGAGCTTTCTATGCTGATGGAACTGTTATATATCTGCATTGTCCAGTGTGGTAACCACTAGCTGCACGTGGCTGTTGGGCTTGGAATGTGGCTATTGCCCCTGAGGAGTGGAATTCTTCATTTTATTTTGTTTTAATTTATTTAAATTTAAGTGACCACCTGTGGCAATGTAACTGCTGTATTGGCTAGCACAAACTTAGAGAATTTTCATAATGTCATCTCTATGCCCAGGATTGTTTTGAGGGCCAAGGAGTAGGACACAGGTGAGTGACTTTTTAAAAAAAAATTGGTATAGGGGTAAGTTTAGTGTCTTCTGTTTGAGAATTTGTTATATATTCTGCTCACCAGAATATATACTTTAAAAATGAAGGAAGAAATGGTGCCCCGTGAGAAATTCCATCCTGCCTGGGAGTGGGGAGGCTTGTGATTTGAGTAGATCCTGGCATGAAAGGAAAAGTGATTTGATATTTCAAAATTAGGAAAGGAAAAGAATAAGAACAGAACAGCTGTGCTGTAGCTATTACAGCTGTTTCCAAACCAGGATTAGATTGCATGATCTGATGTAGGCTATTTTGTAGATAATTTATTAATTAATTAGAGAGGGAGAAAATTCTGAATTTATACAAGTGTATCAGCTCATTCATGTGGAAGTAATGAAAATTTATGAAATAACATTTTAAAATCAGCTAAAAAGAAAAGTATTTCCATAGCATCTCACACCTCAGCTGTAGAAAACATAACTAAAACACGTAGATGCTGTTGTGACCATAAGATTCCCTCCCTTGAACTTTCTCACTTCCGACCCACTTCTCCCAGCTTTTCTCAAACTCAACCTATCTGAGAGTGTCCAGATCTACGGCAATGCATATCTGCACAAGACAAAGGCACAAGGTCCTTCTCACTGGTGAAAATGAGGCAGAGGTGTAGCTGGGAGGGGTAAGGCTGTAGCAAATTTTGCAAAGAATGTGCTTGAGTCACATGAAGGGGGTAGATCTTGGTATGGGGCAGACACTCTACCTATGGGTGGGCTGACAGGCTTGGAGGGCACATTTTCTCTGGAAGAGCACAAGTTTGTGAGGAGGTGCTCATGTTTGAGGGGAGCCCACATGCCTCATGTGAACTTGTGCACTCTCATGGACATGCCCTTGCAGTTGGTGATTACAGACCCTGCGGGCAGCTCTGGCTAAAAGGAACAAAGAAAAGCTCCCTATCTTTCTTCTCGCCAGCACATGTGCTCTTTAAACAACCATGTGTGACACTCCTGGCCACTACAGAGCTTGAACAGTCTGACCTCACACCTGTCCTCCAGTATAGGCAGCCTATCCTTGCATCCCAGCAGGTCTCAGGAAGGATGCAATATTTGAAACCCTTCTCAAAAGTATCCTCTGGCGAGGTGCGGTGGCTAACACCTGTAATCCTAGCACTCTGTGAGGGCAAGGTAGGAAGATCACTTGAGTTCAGGAGTTCAAGATCAACCTGAGCAAGAGTGAGACCCAGTCACTACTAAAAATAGAAAAACCAGCTGGTCATGTTGGTATGCATCTGCAGTTCTAGCTACTGGGAGGCTGAGGCAAGAGAATTGCTTAAGTCTGGGAGTTTGAAGTTGCAGTGAGCTGTGATCAGTGCTGCACTCCAGCCCAGGCAATAAATTGAGGTCTTGTTTTTAAAACATAAATAAATAAATAAAGCATCCTCCCTTTCTTGCTGATCTTAAAGTGATTCTGAGAAATTTATGGTCCAATTCTTTATTGAATTGTTACATCTCAAGCATTCATTAAGCAAACAATTAGTGCCTGAGTTGTCAGTCCTTGCTTGGGGTAGAGTAGGTTGGAGTTAGAAGTGGGATGGAGTGGCATATTTAAAGACAAACAAAAAACTACAACCCTCTCTATGATTTTTTTTACATTTTTTTGAGAATTTATGGTTTTTCTAAGTTAATTATTATTATTTTTAACCCACAAACTATAGCATCAGGAGTGACTGCCAAAGTGTCGTTTCTGTACAGATAACCAATTCTTTCTTTTTCTTTTCTTTTCTTTTTTTTTTTTTTTTCTAATTTTTATTTTTTTGTTTTATCACCCTCGGTAGAGTGCTGTGGCATCACAGCTCACAGCAACCTCCAGCTCCTGGGCTTAGGTGATTCTCTTGCCTCAGCCTCCCGAGTAGCTGGTACTACAGGCACCCACCAGAACACCCGGCTATTTTTTTATTGCACTTTGGCCGAGGCCAGGTTCAAGCCCGCCACCCTCAGTATATGGGGCTGGCGCCCTACCCACTGAGCCACAGGCATTGCCCCAGATAACCAATTCTGTTGGGATATGAAGATAGTCTCATAGTGGGCAAGTGGGCAGGCTCATTTACCAGAGTTAAAAAATCTCTTTCCAGGCTCAGCAGGAGTTGATGAAGCAGCTCTCCATCCTTCCTCGTGACAACTATAGTCTCCTGAGCTACCTCTGCAGGTGAGAGTCCCCTGACTGATGTCAGCTGCCTCAGAGAGAAGTCCCTGGTTAGACAAGGAGGGGCTGTCTCTGTAAACTCAGAGATTCTGTCCAGAACTTTGGAAGATCAAATCCATTCACACACTGAGGTAACTTCCTCCATAAGATAATACCAAGGATCCCTGGAAACGGGGTTTGCGCACAGAATGAACATGTTCCTGTGTTTAGCCCTGCCTGGGAGTCCTGGAACACACAACAGAACCCCAAATCCTTATATCTATAATTACCTCCCATCTTGATGACTCTAGGCCATAATTTAGCTGGAGATACTCCTTCTGGGCCAGGTCCTTCTATATTCCTCAGCCCTTTCTGAGGACCTACTCTGGACCTTCCCTGTGGCAGCATCTGGATGTGGACTGACCCAAATCTTGCTGGCTTGGGAATCTGGGTCTTAATTCCAGACCTGAATTTTGTCATTTATTATATTTTTTAAAAAATAATCCGTTAAAGTTTTTAAATTATGAAGGTGATACTTGATTTGAAAACTGGAAAGTAAACTATAAATAAGAAATAAATTTACCTATAATCCCTATAATTCCCTCTTCCAGCAATAATCACTGTCAACATAGGGCATTTTCCCATTTGGATATTTTCTCTCTGTGATAGATATTTTCATTTATCAATATAAATACAGAAGAACAACCTTTTAAATATCAAATTTAAATTATGCCATATACCTATAAGAAGGGTTATATCCTGTCTTTTTTGATTTAATGTTACAGTGTGAGCATTTCCCTATGTTATAAAACAGGATTATGAATGACTCCATGATAGTTCATAATGTTTCATCATTTGGACACATCATCATTTACTTGTATTTAATAATTCCTCTGTATTTGGAGTTTTATGTTGCTTCAATCTATTCATTTAAAAAATGGCTTTAGATAGAGTATTTAAAAATTCCCTACTGATCTGTTCAGGGGTTTTTTTTGTTGTTGTTGTTTTTGTTTTGTTACAGTGAATCTGAGAGCTTCTTGATTCAAATGGTTAGAATAGTAGTGAACGTTGTGTTAGTCATTGAGCACCTGCTGAAAATTAATGATTCTTGGTGCTCTAATCAGAGGAGGAGAGTAAGGAGGAGTCACCATGGATTCCTTGTCACTGAGACCTTCTTACCAATAAAGGTTTCCTTCCTGGAGACTTGGGTGGGACAGGTGCTGAGAGCTGGGAGACAGGTTTGTAAGGCAAGACAAAGAGGCAGCCAAATACCCATTTTGGACCTTCTAGACTCCTCTTGACTCCCAGAACTGAATCCTGCCTCCTGCTGTGCGGTGCCCACTTAACCCCCAGCAACTGTGCAGGCTCCTCCTGCTTTCTCTTCCTTTCTTGGTCTTGGGTATTTTAGGAAGAAGCTAAAATCTTGTGAGCAGAGAAGGCTGGTCACATTCCTGAGACCAGAAGGACCGAGTTGGGATCCATCCCTGAGTGCTTGTTGGTACCTTGAAGCGCTTCCCCCAACCACTTCCTGTTTTATACTATGGGGTTTCTTGGCACCGTGCAGGTTCCTACATGAAATCCAGCTGAACTGTGCCATTAACAAGATGAATGTGGACAACCTGGCCACTGTGATTGGTGTGAATCTCATCAAGTCGAAGGTCGAGGACCCTACAGTGATCATGAGAGGTACGGCTAGTCCTGTGGCAAGGCAGGTACAGAGGAAGGAACAACAATTACAACACAGACCCTGATGTTTGCGCACTGCTCTGCAGTCTGCCAAGCATTTTCAGCTGATTATCTCATCTGAATACCACAATAACCCTGTGAAGTAGGCAGGGTAGGAATTATGGCCATTTTTCAGATCACAGCAGAGGGAAGAAATCAAGGATTTGCCCAGGGGTCACACAGTACGGTAGGCTAGCAACAAAATAGTTTGCTGGTGTTTTGGGCTCCTTTGTTACTTAGCTAAACAGAGAAAACAGGTGTCATTTTATAAGTCAGTTCAAAAAAGTCTTTAAAAGTTGTGTTGAGTAGGCTTCTGAAGTTGTGTCTTGGCTCAATGAACAAGACTCCTGGCATAGAATACTAACATCTGCCATGGGGAGGGCAGTGAGCCTGGCACATATTTGCTGTGTCTGTAAGAAAGTAGATGTCATATTGAGAACCACATCAAGAGAGAAAGACATCTTCTTTTTCTCTCCTGTTGTATTTCCTGATCACAAACTAATCCAGTGGGCTATAGGCTAAAAATAACCAAAACAGCTCCCTCTTTGACCCTACTCCCATATTCTTCTTCTATTTCATACCTTTAACCATAATCTCCTACCCCAAGCAATTAAAAAGGTCCTGTGAGGAACAAAATGGGCCTCCCTTTGGGCCCTGTGGTTATAAAGCCAAGTTTAGAGACTTCCCTGGGTGGAGTCTTTGGAGTTCTACCTGCCTCTCGTCCTGCACTTCAGAACTACAGTTCTCTTTTTCTTTCTTTCAGGGACTCCTCAGATCCAAAGAGTGATGACTATGATGATCAGAGACCATGAAGTCCTTTTCCCCAAGTCCAAGGATGCACCCTTGTCACCCCCAGCCCCTCAAAATGACCCCAAGAAACCTCCAGTGCCCCGAAGTTCTGTGGGCTGGGATGCCACTGAAGACCCTCCAATTTCTAGGACAGACAGCCTCAGTAGCATGGTAAGATGTGGACAGCCTGCCTGCTTCCATCAGGCCCTCTTTTGGTCTGAGCCATTCCATGTGAGAGCTGCTTCAGGGTGGCCATTTGGGGAATTTGGGATGATGTGGTAGCGGTGGGCATAGCTGGTGCAGACCAATCTGAACACATCATGAAAGATTGAATTCTTTCAAAATCTAGTGCCTCTTAGCATCCTGGAGAGAGGTTGGTGACAGGTGTGCCAATTGCCCAATGACTGAGCCATAAGGATTCTCCCTGAAACCCACTCTAAAAGAGAAACCTTTTCAAATATAATCCAGAGAAGTTCAATGGAGAAAGTTTTGACCCGATTATAAATGTGCTGGTGAGAGTTGTTGAAAATTCCTGGTGACAGTCCAGAGAGAACTGGTTTCCTGCTAACGCGTGAAACGTGATTCTTTTCTCAGAGTATGTGGTGTGTTTGTGTAATATTTCTCATTCCCTGATAAGCTGTCTCAGCAATGTCAGCCTCCTTGTTTGTACTAAAGGGTGGGAGCTCACGTTCCCAATGTCCAAAAATTGTACTGTTTCCGAAACGTAGACTATTTGAGGGCAATAATTTACAAAGGTCAAAGATATTTATGTATTTATAGGAACAAATATTTTTAAAAAGAACATGTGAACTTTACATAGCAGTTTAATCTTTATGTGTGGCCAAGAAATGAATTTAAGATTTCTGGTTGACCAGATTATTACCCATCGTACTGTTAATCTTTCTTTTATTTTTATTTTATTTATTTATTATTTTTTGTTAAATCCTAACTTTGTATGTTGATGCATTTATGGAGTTCAGGGTACTGCTTCAATATACAATGTGAAATGCTTACATTGAACTAAGTAACACATACATCACAATTATACTCATTTCTTTTTTTTTTTTTTTCCAAAGAAAGTTACAGTTTATTCACAGTGTTTGTTAACTCCCAGAATTACCAGTTGAGCAGTTACAATTGAGAACATGAGGGGCTCAAAAGCATCCTCAAATAATATTCAAGACACCACAGACAAAGATGGTGATCTTGTATCAGTATGACAGAGTGAAGTTATTTGGGGGGAAATTTAGCATGCTCTGTTTTTCTATTGATTTTGAAATAAGTACCGCTGTTTCTATTTTAATTATACTCATTTCTTAATAGTTTTGAAATGTACCATTGCATCATGCCCATTAGGTGAGGTCCCCACAAATACCCTCCTTTCCTTCCCATATCCCCCCTCCCCTCTCTCTCCTCTTCCCTTCTACTTTCTGGTCTATAGTTACATTTTGCCATTTGTATGAGTGTGTAGGTGATTATATATTGATAGTAGTATTGAGTACATTGGATACTTTTTTTTCCATTCTTGAGATACTTTACTAAGAATATGTTCCAGCTCCATTCAGGTAAACATAAAATATGTGAAGTCTCCTTTTTTTGATGGCTGCATAGTATTCCATAGTGTACATATACCACAATTTGTTAATCCATTCATGGGCCGATGGGCACTTGAGCTGTTTCCATGTCTTGACTATTATGAATTGGGCTTCAGTAAACATTCTGGTACAAATGTCTTTGTTGTAAAATAATTTTTGATCATCTGGATTTATACCTAGTAAAGGAATTGCAGGATTGAATGGTAGGTCTACTTTTAGTTCCTTGAGTGTTCTCCAAACTTCTTTCCAAAAGGTCGTATTAGCTTGCATTCCCATCAGCAGTGTAGAAGCATTCCCTTCTCTCCGCATCCATACCAACATCTGTAGTTTGGGGATTTTGTGATGTGTGATATATCAAAGTGGTTATGATTTGCATTTCTCTGATGATTAAGGATGATGAGCATTTTTTCATGTGTTTGTAGGCCATGAGCCTGTCTTAATCAGAGAAGTTTCTGTTCAAGTCTCTTGCCCACATAGAAATGATCAGATCCCAGTAATGTATTTTTGGTGTTGCTTCAATTGCCTGGGGTGTCTTCCTCATAAAATATCCTCCCTGGCCAATTTCTTTAAGTGTTTTCCCTGCACTCTCTTCTAGTATTTTTATAGTTTCGTGTCTTAAGTTTAAATCTTTTATCCAGTGAGAATCAATTTTTGTTAATGGTGAAAGGTGTGGGTCCAGTTTTAGTCTTCTACAGGTCATCAGCCAGTTCACCCAGCACCACTCATTAAATAGGGAGTCTTTCCCCCACTGAATATTTTTGATAGGCTTGTCAAAGATCAAATGACAGTAAGTAGCTGCATTTATCTCTTGATTCTCTATTCTATTCCATAAATCTACCACTCTGTTTTTGTGCCAGTACCATGCTGTTTTGATCGCTATAGATTTATAGTATAGCCTGAAGTCTGGTAATGTGATTCCTCCTGATTTGTTCTTATTTCTGAGTAATGTATTTGCTATTCAAGTTTTTTTCTGATTCCATACAAAACAAAGACTTATTTTTTCTAGTTCTTTAAAGTATGACAATGGTGTTGTAATAGGGATTGCTTTAAATCTGTAGATTGCTTTGGGTAGTATGGACATTTTAACAATGTTGATTCTTCCCAGCCATGAGCAAGGTATGTTTTTCCATTTGTTAACATCTTCAGCTATTTCTTTTCTCAGAGTTCATTGTTCTCTTTATAGAGATCTTTCACATCCTTTGTTAGGTAAATTCCCAGATATTTTATCTTTCGCACTATTGTAACAAGAATAGAGTCCGTGACTATATTTTCAGCTTGACTACTGTTGGCATATTTAAAAGCTACTGACTTGTAAGTATTGATTTTGTATCCTGAGATGCTGCTGTATTCCTTGTTCACTTCTGAGAGTTTTGAAGTTGAGTCCCTAGGATTTTCCAAATATAGGATCATATCATTAGTGAAGAGTGAAAGTTTGATCTCTTCTGACCATATTTGGATACACTTGATTGCCATTGCCTGATTGTGATGGCTAAGACTTGCATAGCAGTGAAGACAGTGCATCCTTGCCTTGTTCCTGATCTGAGTGGAAATGTTTTCAATTTTACACCGTTCAATATGATATTTGTTGTGGGTTTGCTATAGATGGCCTCTATTAGTTTAAGAAATGTCCCTTCTATGCCTATTTTCTGAAGTATTCTGATCATGAAAGGATGCTGGATATTATCAAAGGCTTTTTCTGCATCCATTGAGAGAATCATTTGGTCTTTGTTTTTTATTTTATCGATGTGATGTATTATATTTATAGATTTTTGTATGTTGAACCAACCCTGTAACCCTGGAATAAAGCCAACTTGATCATGGTGTATAATTTTTTTTTTTTATTTTAGTAAATTATAGCTGTGTACATTGATATGATCATGGGGCATCACACACTAGTTTCACAGACCGGTTAACACATTTACATCACACTGGTTAACTTGGCCTTCCTGGCAATTTCACAGTTATTGTGTTAAGACATTTACATTCCACATTTACTAAGTTTTACATATACCCTGTAAGATGCACCGCAGGTGTATTCTCACCAATCCCCCTCCATCCACCCACCCTCCACCTCCCTCCCTCCCTCCCTTTCCCCCGTCCCCCTATTCCTAGGTTGCAATTGGGTTATAGCATTCATGTGAAAGCCGTAAATTAGTTTCATAGTAGGGGTGAGTACATTGGATACTTTTTCTTCCATTCTTGAGATACTTTACTAAGAAGAATATGTTCCAGCTCCATCCATGTAAATGCAAAGGAGGTAAAGTCTCCATCTTTCTTTAAGGCTGCATAATATTCCATGGTGTACATATACCACAATTTATTAATCCATTCGTGGATCAATGGGCACTTGGGTTTTAATAATCAGAATCCACAGAGAACTCAAATGCATTAGCAAGAAAAGAGCAAGGGATCCCATCGCAGGCTGGGCAAGGGATATGAAGAGAAACTTCTCTGAAGAAGACAGGCATGTGGCCTTCAGACATATGAAAAAATGCTCATCATCTTTAATCATCAGAGAAATGCAAATCAAAACTACTTTGAGATATCA
>CAUYPK010060462.1:0-10871 GCA_963574355.1 Loris lydekkerianus | reverse complement strand
GCTTGGTCCAGTGCTTTGTGGAGTCAGGAGGACCCACCCAGCAAATAGATCAGTCTGGGAAGGTTGATGCCTCCTTCCCCACCTTGCACCTCTGTCACACCTAGTCACTGATAGCCCCACAGGGCTGTGACCCAGTTGCCTATAGTGAACAAAATACTCCAAGTGTTTGTACCTGTCTGAATCACAAGGAAATCTATTTCTGCTCAGCCAGGCCACTGAGCTCTGCCTCTATCTAGCAGGGGGAGGTGAAGCCTGACATCCTCAGATCCTTGATGGAGGCTGGAGGGTGTTCACTCAGTTCCAGCCCCACCCCTGATTGATGTTACTGACAGAACAATACAGAACAACTTTGCAGGAATTTGTTTCTGTCCCTGCTAAATTCCCCTGCAGAAGAGAAGCTGTTTTGAGTTCCTCAGGCCCTGTCTTTCCTTCTGCAGGTTTGTATTCGATTAGCTGTCAGTTCTAGCCACCTGTCTTCCTTTGTCTATAGTCTGACGATCCTCTGAGGGCCAGGTGCATCTTAGGATCAGTAAAATGGTCCTCTGGGTCAGCCCCACCCTGGGAACTTCCCAGCTCTGGGCATGCATTTCTAGTCCCGGTGCTCCACCCAGGCTGGTACCACCTCAGGCAAACTCTTTACTCACGGGGCCTGCTTTTCTGTCCCAGATCTGTTCCGTGTTGGGTTCCACCTGAGTAGATGCCTGGCCTCCTCTGGTTGCCCAGGGAGACAGGGGGTGTGGCTTTGGAATATCCGGGAGTCAGCCCTATTGTTGCCAAAAGATGGCTGTTGCTCTGCACCTCGGGGCATCGCTGCTTCGATGTGGTTTCCTCTCAGCCAACCATCCTCTTCTCACTCCCATGCCGCAGAGTCAGCACTGACCAGCTGCAGTTTAGGCCCTGTCCACACCCCTCGAGAAATCACCCAAGAATCTGTACTCCTGGGAGACAGTCCTCCAGACCTCAGAGTGAGAGTGGAGGGGAGTGCTGGCAGCTGAGAATTGCAGGTAGGGAATATATACAGTTGTACACAGTTTTATGCCTGGCAGGAGAACACTGTGGCACCCTAACAGGGGAGGTAGATCCAGTTTTTAGAGTATCTCTCCCATGGAGTGTAGTGGGAGGACCTTTGAACTCTGCTCGTTTGTATTTGGGGCACTTTGAGCCGTTCTTATGGGGGAGGGGACTCCCGTTTGCTTGGTGATGGATTTTGTACCTTTTGTTTGTATCCTTCGGGTCGCAGCTCGCCTCAGTGGGTTTGATGTGAGCTCTTCAACCTTCAGTCTTGGTGCAGCTCTAATCCACCAGGTTACTTGCTAACTTTCTGTCCTTTAACTCTCCTTCTGGACAGGAGCCTCTGTGGAAAGCTGGCTTCAGTCCCAGTTTACCATTTTAAAATCAGATCCTCTAACAGGACTTATAAACTTGTAATGTTAAAAGTGATTTCTTGCCCTTGTTTATGTACTTTACAGCATTGAAATAATCAGTTTTCATCTACATATAAGTTGTTGGCAGAATTAAATTATCCTAACAATGTAACTTTTGAAGTGAAGCTTTTCCTTTTTGGTAACACACTTAGAATTTTTTTTTTTTTTTTTTAATTTGTATTTGATAACCTAAGCCAATTGACTTAGAATTCCCTGCTTGATATTATAAAGGATTTATTTTTATGTAAGTCTTTTGAAACTTGCAATGTTCTAAACTGTCACCTCTAGTTGTGTCAGTATACAGGCAAAGAAACAACAGGACCTTAGACTAAACTAGGTGTCACATAATCAGTTCCATAAAGCATCAAATTTGATATATCTTTTTACTTTATATTATAAAGGATTTATTTTCACTTTTTAATAATTTTTCTCTTCCTTCTAGATTCTGTAACATATATAAAATAACTTTTTAAAATTTGGTGACACCAGATCCAAAGTCTTGAAGCAATTAACAAATGCAACAATATGTATTTACATTTCCAGATCTGTAGGAGGGTTTGAATTTCACATCATATTCCTGGTGTTCAGAGCACCTTCTTTGCAGCAATCTAAACATTTGACCTTTTTTAACACAGCTTTAGATTCCCTCTTATACGATATTATTGGAATGAAATTAAAATAATCTAAGTATGACAGGGTGTTCACATATTCCTTTTCAATGCCCTGTCTCCTCCCCCCATGCTAAGTCACTAGTAAGTCATTAATTTAAAACAACAAAAAAATTGTTTTCAAAATTCTTTATGTAGATCTGAACTGTTCCTATTTATTCACTAATGCCTGTATATCATAGTGACCAATTTCTTATTACTCCTTCACAAAGACTCTTCTGCAAAATTCTGGGGAAAATGTCTTCATTAAGTATCTCTTCACTCTGGTTGCCATTTCTGGTCAGTTCTTTGATTTGATGATTCAAGTCTGTCATCCACAGCCTTGAGAGACAAACATAATATTAGTTATTTTCTTTCACAGAAAGAAGTTAAGGTCTATTCTACATAGATAGTTGGGTGAACAGGTAGACATTGGATTTATTATACCCACTTTAAAAGTTTATTAACTCTGTTTAAAAAAAAAAAAATCATTAAAAACTTTGAAAAGATGCCAAGCCAATGAGAAAGGAAACTTCACTGTTGTCTTGAGGCATTGGTTTGCAAATATACCCACAGAAATTACTACATGTACATGAATTTTGCTACATGAAGTTACATACTTGTGATTTGTGTAAATAAGAAAACCCCAAATTTCAATTTATTGACGTGTAAGCCATTAGCCAGTTTTTATTTTATTTTTATATTTTTTAATTTTAATTTTATTTTTTTTTGCAGTTTTTGGCCAGTGACAGGTTTGAACCCACCACACCCAGCATATGGAGTTAGCACCCTATTCCTTGAGCTACAGACGCCACCCTAGTTTTGTATTTTATATACCAATCTTATTTTAACATTTCCCCTGTAAAATGTCTCTAAGTGCCAGTGCCACAAAAAGTCTTTTGAACCAATTTTAACTTCCTTGTGCTCCCACCATTAAGTAAGGAGTGGCATATAATCTTTATATATGCTTATATTATGTTTGTTTAAGTGTCATCTTTTTAACTTTCTAAAAATAACATCTTGATAATTCTGCTAATTATAACTGAATATTTTATCCTTTTTTAAATTTTACACATAAATTTAGTAAATTGGTGCACAGAGATATGAGATGAAATAGCAATGATTAATAATCAATCCCTAGAACTTACAGACAGTGTGAATTCTGAAGAAGACATTTGACCTCAATGACATGCAAGGAAAACAGAATATTTAGAGCTCACTGAGGATGGGAGAGCTTTCAAGAAATGGGACCAATATGAGTGTACATATAAATAATATCCATTCTTTAATATAAGTAAATATTTGGTAAAGGATTTTTTAAATTTGTTTTGTATTCACCATTTCATTTGCATAAAGATAAGAAATCAGACTGAAAAAAACTCCTTTAGTAGACTAAAGCATTTTAATAACCCAATTAATCTCATACTGTTAGATTCAAGTTATTGAATAATGTCATGGTTAAAATAATAGACAACTTCTAAGTTTTGGTCCTCTGCCAGATAGCTGATTATAAGAAGAAATGATCATACTTGAAGTATTTTTTAAGCTCAATTTAAGCTGTGTAATAAATCTATTTAATTTAGTTTAAGAGAAATATTTGTGCAGGGAACATGATAAGAGCTAGTCATAAAAAAGCATGTACTCTGGTCGCTTCATTCAAGGGGACACATAAAGTAAAAGTAAAATCTAATGAATAAAAATGATAAATGATAAACATTTATAGATTGTTACAATAAAATGTATCATCTATAAAGTGGAATGCTTTAGAAATACTAACTAAAAAGGGTTTTATCTACAAATTGGCTCTAAGGGAATATACCATTCCTACTAAAAATTAAGTAAATATTCTGTTCATACTAAAAATGTTAATGTAACCACTCTACTATTCTCTACTTCTGTGTGGTCAACTTTTCTGTCAAATAAAAAGAAAATGATACTTGTATAACATTTCTTATTAAACAGAATTCCTCAACTTATTTCTATTCTAATAAATCTTCAATTTTCTCAATTCTTGGCCTACACTTTTCAGTTAAAGCAAAAAAAAAAAAAAGAAAGAAAAAAAGAAAAAGAAAGCTACTGGTAATGTAACTAATATGGCAGGTACAGACATTTCATTGCCATTAAGGACCTCAAATTTAACTGAGCAGAAACCACAGACTAACAATTAGTTTTTAACACTTTATTATCCTCAGTCAAAACCAGACCTGATTTTATAATGTAATATTCCTTATTGCACTTAAAAATGAAAATTAGGTCACTAACACATTCCTCTTGAATCTTCCTGGGAATCATGACAACTTTGAATGCATCCGTTTTTGGTAGGCATGCTTTCAGATACAAGATATTTCTTAAATGAGGTTTTGTAGTGATCTTCCAATGAATGCAGGTACTTTCTAACATAAATACCTCACACGTATAATAGTGCATTTAGAGATAACAGACTATAGATAACTTCAGTTAGAGATAACTTTGATTTTCAAAAGACAATGCTTTATCCTAATTTACTTAGAAGAGAACAGCATGTTTGGAGATGGAAAAGAAAAATATATATTTTTTTTTCTTAACCCAACTAGTTAAAAATAATTAACTAAATCTTTTGATGATTAAGAAAAAGGCATTTTTTGCAGCACATCAGATCAAAATTATGTACAAGTAAATATTAAAGGTAAGTTTTTAGAATTTACAATGTTAGCCATTTTGAAATTATAATAATCTGTTAGTGCCAAAATTATGCCATTGTATAGGACCCAAGTTGACAGATGTGATCTAGTACTCAGAAAGGTTTGTAACAAACTGTGTAGACTGAAGCCGGTAAAGTCCTAGGAAATCATCAAATACTTCAGTGTTGGCTAATTTCAAAGACATAAAGATTACAAAATTAGAAAGGAGATATTGCATAGTTTGAGAGGCAATGAGCTTATCAATGGAGTCATGGTATAACCAATGGAATTACTTTACAAAGGGAAATGGAAATTTCCCAGAGATTATTATTCCAGCCATTATGGTTTTAACCAGTATGTAAATGACTTCTAAGGGAACAGATCTCAATTTTAACAATTCTTTCTTAACTTTCTCTGTAGTAAAGCATAAGATACATGTTGTTCAGGTTATCCAACTGAAGTGTCAGGGTACAGAAGAGGAAATAATGGCATGAAATTCCTGGAATACTCATTCCACTGAAAGAAAAAAAAAATGTAACAAATCCCAGAATGCCAGGTTGCTTGTGTTCAGGTTGATTACAACTGTGCAGGGGACAACTGTGGCCTAATATGTGAAGGTTTGTCAATTAAGTTTGTGAACTCATCCTAGAAAAGTACTCTACCTTGTTGAGTATCATTATGGTCACCTTTGAACTACTCCTCTTGGGAAGCAATTCTACTCCACCCTTCAACACATAATTTTTGCACAATGCACCAAATTGTTGTACTTTTCAATGTATACTTCCTTCTGGAAGGGCCAGCAGAGCTGCCATTATAATATCCTTGATGTCCTAAATGTCATTACAATGTCATCTTTTCAATATTTCCTTTATCTTTGGGTAAAGAAAAAAGTCATTGGGGGCCAGATTAAATGAGCAGGGAGGATGTTCCAATATGGCTTTTTGTTTGCTGGCTAAAAACTTTCTCACAGTCAGTACAGTGTGACCTGTGTATTGTCATGATGCAAGAGCCATGAGTTGCTTTCAAAAGTTTGGGTCATTTTCATCTAACTTTTTCATGCAGTCTGTTAAGCACTTCCAAATAGTCAACTTGGTTAACTGTTTTTCCAGTTAGGACAAAATCATAAAGAATAATTCTGCAGGTATCTGATATCTTGATTTGGACTGATGGAATATTTTCGGTCACACAGAGTTGGCTGAATTTCGTTGTACACTTTGACATTTTATTTTAGGGTCATATCAGTACATTCAGTTTCATCACCAATAATAACACAGCCCAGAACATTGTCTTGCCTGTCCAAAGGTATTGGCAAACTTCAACTCTCCTTTGCCTGTGTTCATTGGTAAGCACTTTAAGGACTATTTTTGCACACACCTTTCTAATGCCAAGATTAACAGTTAAGATTTTCCTGCTTCTTTATTGACGTTTACTTGATCTGCTGTGCTTCTCACAGCTGACAATTGTGACACACAATTTGAGGGATTTTTGCAATGTTTTCATTAATTCTGCTCATTACTGGCTGCCCTGAATGTTCTTCATCAGTGCTGCTTTCTCTCTACTCAGAAAAATGTTTAATCCATTGAACATTGCCATTTTCTTGATGCCTTTTTTCCCATACCTTCTGTGTTACACAATGAATTTCCACCTTTCAGTTACTTTCCAAGAAGCATTATATTTTTGGCATCAAAATTGATTTCCTTAAGCAAAAATTCATGAAGGTACATTCTAATCTTCCTTAAGACTTTAGCTTTACTTATTATCTTTTAGTACTGGCTATTAATTTTGGCTGACTGTGAGAGAGCATTTGAGTTTATGGCATTGTGCCATAAACTTACACGAAGATGTTCCTGGTTTTACGACCACTCTAGCCAAGTTAAAAAGTTAAAGAAGAATGTTAATGTTTGTTCTTGCTTCAATTTGAGCTCTAATATCCTTTGGATAGCACTCAAAAACATGCAACAGCCATAATGAATGCCACTCAGCAAGACACTGCCACATGTGGACATGAACATAGCCGTGAGACACTGATATACTAAGGTTATAAAACCTTACTAGGCAGTTTGTACAGTGCAGCCAACAAAAGACACAGTGTCAAGTTCATGAACTTAATCATCAGAACTCATGTGCCTTTCACTCATTCACTTCCACAGGTACTCATGAAGCTATGACTGAGTTTATACACTGAACTAGGTGTGGAGAAAAAGGCATGAAAAAATCCAGGTTTGGTACCTCCTTACTTGAGAGTTTACTCAAGTAAAAAGTACTGAAATATGCAAGCAAGCAACACAGAACATCACAAAATATAATTTAACTATGGTAGCACATTTAGGAGAAAACAATTTCTGTAAAAGATTTTAGGAGGCATATTTATTGTGTGAATAATTAGTCATCATATCCAATGCATTTAATTATACATTTATAATAGGTTGTACTTTCATTTATTATAATTCATAATATACAAACTTATTTTCTTTTTATTTTTTACAATGAGAGTTTATCTTGCTATCAAGATCCATTGTTCTCATTACCAGAAAAAAAAAAAAAATGCTTCCATACATATGCATATACACACTTACATTTATATGAAAACTTAGCCCCTTACAATGTAAAATTAGTCCATGTTAATCAATCCAAATGCTCTCTCAAAGTCAGCCAAAATTAATAGCCCCTACGGAAAAATCATAAGTAAATCTAAAGTCTTAAGCATGCTTAGAATGTACCTTCATGAATTTTTGTTTAAGGAAATCAATATTGAACGTCAAAAATAGAATGCTTCTTGGAAAATAATTGAAAGGAGGAAATTCATTGTGTAACTCAGAAGAGTAGCAGTTGATTGAGACAAAGTGATTGTTATATGCATGACTTAAAATACTTAATTGTGTTTTGATCCTATGTCAGAACTAATTTCCTTTCTTTTTTTGGTTATCATTCAGGTGAGCCCCTTGAATGACAAAGCCTATCACCACTTGCTTCACAGTGACCAAGGGCAGTTATGAAAATGGTAAGACTGATTACATATCGTAGTATTATGAAAGATCCTTATGTAGGATGCTTGTTATTTTCCCAAGTGCTCCTAATGTCAACTTAGGTAAAATTAATTAGAAGAACCATAGTTTAGGAAAATTGAGTCAATGAAGAAAGACTACTGCATATTTAAAGGAAATCAGAACAGATAAATGCTGCTTTGGAGGAACGAAGTAAAGAGAGTTTGACACAGTGGCAGATGGATAAGGAGGAAAAAAAATAAAATAAAAATCGTGACATCTGTTAAAACAGTTTTGGAAGAGTCATTTACACACTTTGAATAATAGTTCTTTATTCCTGGAAAGTGCTTGTTGTCCGGGCTGTGCAAATTCTTGGTTATAAATAGATTTAGTTATTGATCCATCAAACTTCATTAAGGGATCTTTATGTTTTGATTTGCTAAATGATATCCTATTTATATAAACAAAGTCTATCTGCCTGTTGGCATTAGATCAGCCTTTGACATGTAGATAGACATAACATCCTTTGAGACAAGGACATCTGAAGTCTGATGCCTTCAGGGCACCACCTCACCCATGGAGACAGATCGTCTTTGTTTTGTCCATTCTGGTTTTCTCCTGCTATTTATAGTCATTTCATATCTGAACAAATTCCAGTAATATCACAAGTTGATTAGTATTATCTTAATTCTTAAACTGATTTATTTAGGTTGAGGTTCTATTTTGCCTCAACTAAGGTAAGTATTCTGTTACCTGTGTTTATTTATCACATCAAGACTCCTTGCCAGGTCATATTTTAAAAGAGATTCAGTGATTCCTCTGACTCTGCCCCTAAGTTTTTAAGGGATTTTTTCTGGATGGTTGAATAATCCTCAGGTTCTTCAAAGCCCAGCATTTTTATTTTCTCACTCTTCTCATAAAAGTTCTATCCTCTTTCTTAACAAGGTGAGTATCTTTGGAACTATTTTCTCTAATGAATGACAAATAATTAGAGCCAGGTGCTCACGCCTGTAATCCTAACACTATGGAAGGCCGAGGCAGGTGGATTGCCTGAGCTCACAGGTTCAAGACCAGCCTGAGCCAGAGCAATACCCACCTCTAAAAATAGCTGAGCATTGTGATGGGTGCCTGTAGTTCCAACTACTCAGGAGGCTGAGACAAGAGAATTGCTTGAGCCCAGGAGTTTGAGGTTGCTGTGAGCTATGATGTTATGGTACTCTAACAGGGGCAAAACAGTGAGACTCTGTCTCAAAAAAAAAAGAAAGAAAGAAAACAAGAAGGAGGAAAGAAAGAGCAGAGAGAGGGAAGATGAGAGGGGGGTGGGGCCTTAGTGTGTGCCACACCTTTTGGGGGCAAGACAAGATTGCAAGAGGGACTTTGCCTAACAGATGCAATCAGTGGAACCTGGTTTCTTGTACCTTCAATGAATCCTCAACAATAAAAGAAAAAAAAAACCCAAAACTTAAAAAAAATCAAAAATGATTAGAAACCCTAGCAACAGAATGGAAATTAATACAAAGCATTTTGTAATAAATTAATTTTTCTGGACTTCTATAAAAATAAAATCTAAGTAAAAATGAAAAAAAAAAATGGACTTTAATATATTTTCTAACCAAGGCTGATTTTGTGACTTGAGGAAGAAGAGGTTGGTAAGCAAGAGAAAATAAATTGTAAAAAAGGAGGAAAATAGATATAGAAGTTCTCAAAATTCAAAATAAAAAGAAAATCTCCAAGCTTTTGTTTCAAGTGATTTCCACAACAGTAATTTACATCAGAATGGAAATGAATAAAGCTGAAATTAAAATAGAATGAATAGGGCAGCATGTGGCTCAAAGGAGTAGGGTGCCGGCCCCATATAAAGGAGGTGGTGGGTTCAAACCCAGCCCTGGCAAAAAACTGCAAGAAAAAAAAAAAAAAAAGAAAAGAAAAAGAAAATAGAATGAATAATAAAATATTAGAGCTGGAAATACCTTAGGGAACCATTAGGAAAAATCATATTATAAGCCTGGTCTGGTGTTATGTGTCAATACTTCCAGCTACTTGAGAGTTTGAAGACTGAAGATCACCAGAGCCCAGGTGCTCAAAGCCAGCCTAGGCATGTAGCAAGACTCCCTTAAACAACAACAACTACAACAACAAAAGTCCATTACACCCATTAAAAAAGTAAATCAAAGCTCAATCAACTTAATTAATTTCCCAAATCAATTTCCTTGATTTCATACCACTATATAGTTCAGAGCCAGGCTATTTCTCCAACTATTGATTAATGAAATGAAAAAAGAAAGCAAAATGAAAATCAAATATACACTTTGTTACTCCTGTAGGTACTGGTTCAGTTGGTATGGAATGGAACACCCAGGTATCCTATTGTTTTGGCCAATAAACAGAAGAAGAAAAGATGTGTACTGCATTTCTCTGATGATTAAAGATGATGAGCATTTTTTCATATGTCTGTAGGCTGTGCGCCTGTCTTCTTCAGAGAAGTTTCTCTTCAAGTCCCTTGCCCAGCCTGCGATGGGATCCCTTGTTCTTTTCTTGCTAATACCTTTAAGTTCTCTGTGGATTCTGGTTATTAAACCTTTGTCAGAGACATAACCTGCAAATATCTTCTCCCATTCTGAGGGCTTTTCGTTTGCTTTACTTACTGTGTTCTTGGCTGTGCAGGAGCTTTTTAGTTTGATCATGTCCCTTCTACACTGCTGGTGGGAATGCAAATTAATACATTCCTTTTGGAAAGATGTTTGGAGAACACTTAGAGATCTAAAAATAGATCTGCCTTTCAATCCTATAATTCCTCTATTAGGTATATACCCAGAAGACCAAAAATCACATTATAACAAAGAGATTTGTACCAGAATGTTTATTGCAGTCCTATTCACAATTGCTAAGTCATGGAAAAAGCCCAGGTGCCCACTGATCCACGAATGGATTAATGAATTGTGGTCTAGGTACATCATGGAATATTATGCAGCTTTAAAGAAAGATGGAGACTTTACCTCTTTCATCTTTACATGGATGGAGCTGGAACATATTCTTCTTAGTAAAGTATCTCAAGAATGGAAGAAAAGGTATCCAATGTACTCAGCCCTACTATTAAACTAGTTTATGGTTTTCATAGGAAAGCTATAACTCACTTATAACCTAAGAATATGGGGA
>CAUYPK010060461.1:0-10313 GCA_963574355.1 Loris lydekkerianus | reverse complement strand
GTGATTAGGTTGATCGAACACACGCAGCCACTTGCCAGTTTTCCACTGTTTTTGTCTTCCTCCTGGGGTCCAGAAGTCCCTTGCTGGCTCTCTGTGTCCTCAAAGAGATGATTGTAGGCAGGTCCCACCGGCCAGAGATGTCTGGAGTCTTGTCTCCCCAGATTCGCCAGGCCCAGTTACAGGGAAGCTGTTACTCAGCCGCCATCTTTAATCCACAATCTAGATTTAAAAAATATTTAACTTTTGCAGATATTTCCTCCCTTTCCTTCATGACCAGTAAGATGGCCAAGTCCCAAAGCAAGAGAAGGGGTATTAGCTGGACACCTGTAGCTCAGTGGTTAGGGTGCCAGCCACATGCTCCAGGGCTGGTGGGTTTGAATCTGGCCTGAGCCTGCTAAACAACAACCCCAATAAAAAAAAAAAAAAAAAAAAAAAAAAATAGCTGGGCATTGTGGCAGGTGCCTGTAGTCCCAGCTACCAGGAAAGTTGAGGCAAGAGACTTGCTTAAGCCCAAGAGTTTGAGATTGCTGTGTGCTATTATGCCACAGCACTCTACTGAGGGTGGCAAAGTGAGATTGTCTCAATTAAAAAAGAGAGAGAGAAAGGGATGTGTGCTTTGCCTACCTTACTTGAGGGCACAGTAGAGTCACACTGCAAAAAATAGGACTATGTTATCTAATTATGAAGAGGAAATAGAGAAATGGAGATAATAATTCAACCTCCTCTAGGTAATGTAATGTCATAGAAACAGCATGTATACAGGCTCAACAAATGACCCCCAAGTGTCATGAAGATCATGCCAAATGGCTAAATTCATTGGTTAATTCCCAACATTTTACTTGATCTTTTATATTCTTCCTACTTCTTGAAAATCCATTTTCCAAGCTTCTTGATTAGCATCTCTCTCCAGCTACCCTCTCTCCAGCTACAACCTAGTAGCTGACCTTCTCATTCTTTTGCTGGGTTGCTATTCCTTCTTTCAGATCTCATCTCCTTTCTTATCCTAAGTGTTCTCATTCAGTCATATGGTCATACTGTTGCATAATAAATGCATTTGGTATTCTGACAACCTCACTCTATTCCTCTGCAGCTCCTCCCCTGCATCCTAGAGAGTGACTGCCTATCTAGCTGAGTAACAGGGAGCTGACTGTCAACATGAGAACAGCAGAACTGCTGATTCCCCCACACAAAGTATTTTGTCTTCTTGACTTTTCCCTTGGTGTCACCTTCCACCCAATGATTCAAGCCACAACAGAGACATCCTTCTCTCCTGTTTTCCTTTTTTCCCACCTTGTCATCCCCACATCCAATCCAGCAAATTTAGACCAATGCATTCCTGGCTTGGACCTTTACTGATGGCTCACTCTGCTCCCACAAACCTTCTTTACCTTCACTTCCCTCTAGTGAGGGGCCTTCCTTCTGCCCCTCACATTTGCTGCCTGCATTTGGACTTTAGGCTGAATACATGAGCCTGAAGACTGTTTGTTCTTCTCTCCCTTGGGGCACTTTCTCAATGATCTATATGTGGTGATCCCCTTTCTGGCATTAACTCTCAATTCCGTTGAGACTGCCCTTGACCATAGCAGCTGTGATGGCCTCCTCCCCATCCACTCACAGTCATCACTACCCTGTCAGCCTGTTGTGGTTTCCTCACGGCTCTGTTCAGTACATAATAATAGGATTTGTTTAACTGCTTGATCAACTGTCGTTCTCACAGGACTGTAAGCTTGATCATAGCATGGACTTTTAATTTCTTGCTAGCTATCTCCACCCCCAGTCAGAATGTCAGAATCTAGCAAATCCCAGTTAGTGAGTAAGAAGCAGTTGAATGAGTTAGGAATTTATGTTTCTAAACACTTCACCACACACTGGGTTGTTGCTTGAATTGTCTGGAGTTCCAAAGCAAGAGAAGAATGGAAAGTAATATCTTTCTGTCTTCTAAGCAATCCTGCTATATTTAGCAATTTTAAGGTTGTAAGCACATTTTATGGCAGTGTAATAATTTTTTTCATACTTTAACTGATCAACCATTCATTTTTCTAAAAAATTATATTTTTTATGTTAATGAATTGCAGTTTCTCAGAGTAGTACAGCATAGGCTTGAAATGTTAATTAAACGAACCAGATTTTAGCAAAACAATACTTGGCTCAGCACAGATTCCCCACGTTGACTGTAATCACACAGAGTGTAAAGTGGTGAATTGGCCAAAGGTAAGTGTATTGCGGTGATTAGCGTGGCAGTCAAATCAGCAGGGAAGAAAGATGCAGCTTGATTGGTTTGTTATCATAAAAATTAATATGTATGGAGGTGCTGCCTTTATTAGACAGGGCGTGTCTGCCTGTGGAAATAGAAATGAACAAAGTCACTGTCACAGACAAAATATGAATAATAGCACCAACAACAAAATAAACAAAAAAGTCTTCTTGAACTTTTGCTCTTTTTATACCTCTGTGCACATTAGACACAGATTTGATCATTATTATTTTCTGATGAAGAAGGAAACATAGATTTGTTGAATAACTTTTTGTCAGATTTTATAAAATAACTATTAAAATTAGTATTCTATTTGTCAGACAATCAGAACGTGAGGTAGCTAGGCACTGAACTCGGTCCTGTTTCTAAAGAGCAGCACCAAACCAGCTACAGCCTCTAGTGTGTACGAGTATGAACCCAGCACTATGCTAGGCATTTTATACCCGTGAGTTACTTTAATCCCCATGGCTACCACTTCAGATAAGCTCTTACTTTCCTGAGAAAACTAGGGTTTTGCAATGTTGAGTACCTTGCCCAAGGTTACAGAGAAGCAGAATTTAAACCTCATTCCCTCCCTCTATTGGTGCTCGTCTTACAACACCTCCAAAGTTCCATGCTCTGTCTGCAATACTACCTTGCCAATGAAAGGCAAGAGCAGTGTGCTCAATAAGGCTTTGCTTCCAATGCTTCCTTCATTCAGACTGCCAGTGATGGGAGTGGATTTATCAAATCACTTGAAATGAGTCATACCAGGGACCTGGAGTTGGTTGGGTGCAGTGAGAGGAAAGAGACAGGAGACATGGCAAGGACTACAGTACGACCAAGAGTGACATCAGACAGGAGGGGGTGAGCAGAATTTGCATTTGCATAAAAGTCCACTAAGAGTGCCTGGTGCTAGCTGAAATACTAAGATTCACTTTTTTTCTGTGATAAGACACATTTATTTGCTCAACTGACAGTTTGAGAAACATCCGTCAGTTGGATACGTATCAGTACTGAAAACACGTATAGGAACCATATATAGTGTTTTCTTTGCCCTCAACTTAAGCATACCACAGACCAAAGCCAATTCGCACTGTGATTAGTTAATGTTGACAATGATAGTCCAAAATGATACTTAGCAATCGTCCTTTCATATGAGATGAAATATCAAGAATAGGATGTAAGCACTCCATTTTGTATAAATAATCAACACATTGAATCCCATCATGGTATAAATGTATTCATGATCTATGTACAAATGACTTAATAAAAATTAATTAATTAATTAATTAAAAAAAAAAATCAGAAGGGACCAGTGACAAAATCATGAAGGCTCAAGGAAGGGGAGGTGGGACAATTTGAAAAATATGAACATGGAGCTTTCAGATCTTGATTTTGAATATGATTTATCAAATTTACAAGAAGGGATAAACCTTGATTCAAGATTACTGCCAACAATTCAATTAAGCCTACTTCTAACTCCTAAGCAATTCTATCTACTATAAACATATGCCCAGCATCATTTCTTTCAATCTAGTAGATTCAAAATAAGTAAAGGGCAAGTCTCAGCTTACAAGGCACTTTTAATTAGGCTAAAGAGGCAGTGCACATCTATGAGACAACATTAAGGATCTACTAAAGGACCTGGAGACAGTGCAGACAGTCCTCAATCACTATAGGTAGTATGTGTGATAAAATAGTATTTCTAATGCCAAAAATTCATTTTTTAATCAAAATGCTCACATATGTCATATTTTCTCTGACTCATTTGAATCTTCCTTAATATATGCTTATCAGTAACAATAATTAATATGCCACACCAAAGCTTTCTTTTCCCCTCAAATTAAATTTTTTTTACTTTTTTAAGATTTTTAACATCCGGGCACCTAGTCTGCATGCCTTGCAATATGCAAAAGTCCTCAGCAAATTTCAGTTTTGTTTACATTGTCATATTCACTCCATTTTTTGATAAAAATATTTTCAGAAAAGAATAAGAATCATTGCCCTAGCTTTTTTATCTGCTTAAAAAAAAGAAAGAAAGAAAAAGCCCTTTCAAAAGTGAGCAATAGGTCACCATGGGATAGAATTACAGAACCAGGCCCAGCACTATTAAATTACTTGATGGGGATCCTATAGATACTGATGGAAATAGGACGCTTTAACCCACATGTAGCTGAGACAGTGCACATTCCAATACAGCAGTGGTTCTCAACCTGTGGGTCCCGACCCACAGGAACTGTATTAAAGGGCCGCGGCATTAGGAAGGTTGAGAACCACTGCAATACAGGCACATTGTAGCACCACTTCCCCACCAATGAAAGTGTACAAATCAGGTAAACTGGGAGAAGACAGTGGGCCATTCACACACTGATACAACATGTCTCTGAAGTGACATATGACGGAAAGAGAATGAAGACATGGTAGGGTAGGATGCAAAAGAGTTATGAAGAGAAGAAGATGAGGGTTGGAGTGATCTTAATAATGGAGGACTTTGTCATTTGAAGTGCTGGGAATAGAACTGGACTTCTTCTGACAAGGAAAAACAGAAACATAGCAAATTTGAATCCCATCACCAGCATAATGACAAGATAAAAAGTGGGATCTTATTAAATGCCCCCAGAGGCTATCCACCCAACCCTGTGAGTGAGAAGATGGCAAATATGGAAGAGGTCAGTCCTTTGAGGTAGGAACTACACTGAGACTTACTCAAGGCCAGAGGTAAAAAGTGATGAGCGAGAATTAGACATATATCGGCTAGTAAGGGAAAAAGAAGACTAAGTAAAAGGCTATTCCAAGAGTAGGTGATAGGGGGACTGGAAGAATAACATGGCCACTGCCTGAAAAAGTGTGTCTCTTAAAGAAAAGTCAGTCCACACACACAAAAAAAATTAATTTCCCCATGGCCTGAAACAAGACAGGCAGTGAGTCAACACTAATATGGCATTCTTGAGAAGGAACCCATTTTTTTAAATGTATTTGTATATTTCTCCTTGATTGCTGAAATGCCTTTGTTCGGTGCCATGTCCTGGGCCAATGATTCAGTATTGCAAAATAACCCGATTGTTGGAATAAAGGCAATGTATGAGGCATCATTATTACTATAATTGTAAATACCTTCCTTATAAATAATTGATGGTTGTTATTTATTCATCATTGAATTAGAAATTCATATTGAAGTTAAGTGAGTTTCCTGAAAGATAATTTCTATTCTTGCGCCAGCTGAAGATACTTAGAAAATCACAGGAGCTATGACTGACTGATTATCTTAATATTCATAAAATGGACAAACTGTGTTTGATACCCTCTATAAGATTACATTAAAATGAAACACCAGAAACAACAGTAACATTAACAAAGCAACTAATATAAAATATTCACTTTCTTGGTTGGGCAATGCCAGATATCAAAGAAACAGCCAGTTGTTGTTAAGCTAAAAAGAGATATTGGAACCCAAATATTGAAATTTACCAATAACTACCTTCCACAAGGTACTACATGAAATCCTGGACACTCTAAGCAGATATACATTCTTTGTTATTTGGTGGGAAACTATGTCTAAATTCCAAACCTGTGAATAATTTGCACACCATATAAAACTCATCCTCTTTTTATTATTTTTAAAATCTTTTTAAACTTAATATACATAGGAGAGTGAGACTTGAATTCCTTCCTTCTGAGCTATTTCCTGATACCACTCACTAGGTCAACCAATGGCTGAAGTAAGAGGTTGGTACCCAGGAATTTTTCTTTAGATGCTCAAACATCGCACATAGCATAAGCTCTGTGGTTAGAATGTACAGTAAGGTTCCTGGCCTCAACATTAATTTACAGAATGACTTTGAGAAGGTCATTTAAACTTTACTTTTTGTTTCTTGTGTTTGTTTTGTTTTGTTTTTGAGATAAAGTCTTGCATTGTCACCCAAGCTAGATTTCCATGCCCTCAGCCTAGCTCACAGCAACCTCAGACTCTGGGTTCAAGTGATCCTCCTGCCTCAGCCTCCTGAGAAGCTGGTACTAGGGGTGATTGACACTTTGTCTTGTTAATGTTTCTATTTTTAGTAGAGATTTTTAGTGTAGCCTCACTTTGCTGAGGCTGGTCTAGAACTCCTGATTTTAAATGATCCTCCCACCTCAGTCTCCTGGAGTGCTAGAATTACAGGCATGAGCCACTGCCCCTGGCCTTTACTTTTCTTATTTGCAAAATGAAGCTGGTAATAGCATCATCCTTAGAGGGTAATAGCATCCATTGCCAAGGGTGTAGTAGGGGAGCCTGATACTTAGAATGCTAGTGTTATTGTTACCATCAAAGTTGCATTTTTTGTTATTGTTGTGGCTGCTGCACATGTGCTTCCTACACATCTAGAATCAGATATAACTAGCTCTAAAAGAATGAACAGAAAAATAGATAACTTTTTAAGAAAGGAAATAACTCTAACTCCTTTCAAACCTGATCCCATACAATGGGACCTCTTCCAGGAGTGGCCAGTGAATTTCCCAAACAGCTGGAGCTTTTGATGTGCCTTCCTTTGACAGGGATATAGGGTGGGAAGAAAAGGTGTGGGAGACAGTGGCTTTGAATAAGCAGCCTAAGATTATAATATATCCAGCAGTGAGTAGAGAAGGTTGTAATTTGTGATTTGATTTGAACGTCATCTTTCCAGGACAAAAAGGGTGGACTGAAAATGGTTTGAGTAGGTTGGAGTACTTACAGGGCGGAGGTACGGGGGAAATGCATAAAGGGTATTATAGGTCAGTGGTTCTCAAATATAAATGTCCCTAAGAATCACAGGAAAGCTTGTTAAAACAGTTTCTTAGGGACACACACCTGTGATGGATGGAGTAAGAGTCGGGAATACTCCTTTCTAGCAAGCTTTCTGGTGATGCAAACAGGTCTGTGGACACCCTTTGAGAACCACTGGAAAAGACAAAATACAAAATGTCCACCCACCTGCTCCGGAATAATCCATTCTCCAATCTTTCTCACAGTCTATCAATGTTCCTACTTGATAGTACACCAGACACTTGATACTAAGGAAGGTAAATGAGAGGAACCGACATCTATTTTAGTGGGATATTTTAAGGTAATAACAGTAACAGAAATCGTTATCATTTATTTGGTGCCAGCCCTCTTTCTATAAATCAAAACTAATACATACAATAGTATCAGAAGGCATTGAGAACAATTTTTTGAAAGAGAAAAATGAGATGGAGTTAGCCTAAGTAACTGTCCAAAGTGACACAGCAAATAAATAAAAACTGAAGTCAGGATTCAAATTCACGCTTTCCTTATATGAAAACCTACTCTTTGGGTATGATGTATTAACTCAAAAATGGGTCCTTGTCATCTGGTCACACGAAACATGAGGTTAACCGCAAAGGCATCAAGCATGCAATGAATTCAGCAGTCATGGTCATAAACAACATCTCATTAAACCATCCAGGATTTGACCTTTATGAGCAGTTTTATTTCTTTAAAAACCCAGTGAGAATATGTCATAGCTTGCCAAAGGATTATAATTCACCTTCACTTTGAAGCTGTGAAACATGATATGCAAAAATGGTGTCACTCTGACTGAAACCACTTAAGTGAAGCCAGGAAGCCATTTTAAGGATGATCCACAGGACCTGCAACCTTGCACAAAGCAAAACACAGAACACAGAAACTTGCCTTGAACCTTCAAACAAGACCAAACTATAGTGACCACAGCATCCTGGAACACAGCTGTATTTCAGCAGTGCTGCAAACCCTGGATGCCAATAAACAATGAAATATGAGCTTATGTGCTAAGCCAGCCACCTCACAGGATAATTCAAAACAATGTGTGTAATCACCCTCAGGAGCTTTTACAAATCCCTAGTCCCTTTCCTCTATTTGGAACATAATTTGGCCTCGAGTTGAGTTTGATTCCTGAATTGCCATTCCTGTGTCATATTGCCTTTTTTTTTTTCCCCGCCCCTGGTCTTTACTCTCTTCTTGCTTGGTATTACCTTTTAAATTTATTATTATAATTATTTATTAAATCATAACTTTGTACATTGATGCATTAATGGGGTTCAGTATACTGCGTTGATATACAATGTGAAATGCTTACCTTGAACTAAGTAACACATCCAACACAATTATACTCATTTCTTAATAGTTTTGAAATGTACCATTGCATCATGTACACTAGATGT
Organism: Loris lydekkerianus; assembly: GCA_963574355.1. NCBI lineage: Eukaryota > Metazoa > Chordata > Mammalia > Primates > Lorisidae > Loris > Loris lydekkerianus. The sequence goes on along the minus strand of CAUYPK010060461.1, from coordinate 1,900 downwards.
TTGTGCGTGGTAATACCTTTGTGTGTGTATGTGTGTGTGTCTGCAGTTAGATACCTTGTAAACACCCACACCATCCATCTCTACTTGCTTCTAATAGCATGCCACGTGTGTATACAAAGTTGGTTGGCAAGGTACAAAAGAAATCTTAAGGTGTTCTTTCAGTTGTTTAAATCAAACATCCAAGTGGTTCTGAACATATGTGTATTTGACAGTGTATAGAAAAGGCTCTTAAACATGTTTATTTTCAAATTTCCTTTAGACGTTTCCAGTTAGGTCATTAAATTATGCTTTCTTTTTCCACAGCTAAATAAAAGGCCTTTTTCTATTTAAAATCCACATCTCATGCCTATAAAGCACTGATTCAGGCATTCAGGAGTCTTCCTTTCTAGAGAGTGACTAGCACTTACAAGGGACTTAGCAATCATGTTTCACTGAATGAACACAACTTTGCTCAACTTTGCTAGTGTGAGCAATGAAGGAAAACAGATTCATTACTTGTTTACAGACAAAAATCAAGAACTGTTTAATTAGCCTTAAAAATTACTGAGCCTTAAAAATTACAAAATGCTTGTGCATTATGTGAAGCACAAGATGGAAAAGGAGGGGAAAGAAAAGGAGATAAAGAGGAAAGAAGCAACAAGGAAGGGGGAATTCACCTCATGGTGTTGGTGGTAATTCAAGGGATCTGCAAAATATTATGAAAGGCATGTTGAAAATTACATGTCTAGAATAGAGAAACAAGCAATGACTTTCAAGTTAGAACAATGAAAATTTGAATTCCAGTTCTTCCTTGAGCATGTATCCTGGTTATTACCTTAGCTTTCCATAGCTTCACATTTGTTTTTCATTAAAAAAAAGTGGGAATATTATTCTAACATAGGTTATTGTAAACATTAATGAGAAAACCGATAAAGTATCTAGGAGAGTTTATGAGGTCATCACTAAGTAATGGCAACTTTTATAATAATAGTCATTATTATCGACATTATTACTTTGAAACACTCACCCTCCTATTTGTGCCCATTCATATCCCACAGCTCTGGTGTGGCACCCTACCTCCTCTTATTTAAAATCCTGAATTAAACCCCTACTTCTAGTCTTACCTGTCTTTAATTACCAGTATAATAACTTTAAAATAAACAGATCTTATGATATCATATCTCTTTTTAAGAAGGAAATTGAGCGTCTTCTGGGTATAAACTGTGGTACATGTATACCATGGAATACTATGCAGCCTTAAAGAAAGATGGAGAATTTACCTCTTTCATGTTTACATGGATGGAGCTGGAACATATTCTCCTTAGCAAAGTGTCCCAGGAATGGAAGAAAAAGTATCCAATGTACTCAGCCCTACTCTGAAGCTAAACTATAGCTTTCACATGAAGCCTATAACCCAACTATACCACAAAACTATGGGGAAAGGACCAAGGAAGGGGAAGGGAGGGGGGCGGTTTTAGTGGAGGGAGGGTAATGGGTGGGGCCACATCTGCGGTGCATGTTAAAAAGGGTGCAGGTGATTGCACTAATGTACACAACTATAATTTAACAATTAAAAAATAATAAATAAAAAGAGAAAAAAACCATTTGGGTTTCGGCAAGAGACTTTAAATACTTGCCCCAACAAGAAGGGGATTAGAGCTATTAACTGCCAAAAAGGGAGGCATCTGTTTATTTTTGCAGGAGAAGTGCTACTTTTATGCCAACAGATCTGATATTGTGCAAAACAAAATCAAAACACTCCAAGAAGATCTAGAAAAGAGAAGAAAAGAAATTTTAGAAAATCCCCTGTGGATAGGCCTACATGGTTTTTCACCCTACCTTCTTCCCCTGCTACCCTTATTTACCCTTCACCTTTGGGCCCTGTATCCTTAAAAAAGGTTAGAGGCAGTTAAATCAGGTC
>CAUYPK010060460.1:0-19001 GCA_963574355.1 Loris lydekkerianus | reverse complement strand
GGAGGGTGATTGGTGGGATTACACCTACGGTGCATCTTACAAGGGTACATATGAAACTTACTAAATGTAGAATATAAATGTCTTAACACAATAACTAAGAAAATGCCAGGAAGGCTATGTTAACCAGTGTGATGAAAATATTTCCAATTGTATATAAAACCAGTGCATGGTACCCCATGATTGCATTAATGTACACAGCTATGATTTAATTAAAAAAGAAAAAAAAAAAAAAAGAAAAGAAAAGAAACTTCCACCACAGACCCTCCTGTGTGTTAGAATTCAACAACGAGGTACTCTCATAATCTCCTGACATGCTCTGATTCATGACTCTGTCCCTTAGCATGCATACTCTACTCTGGTTTATCTTGAAGGAGCTTCCCTTAGACTCAATCTGGGGAAAACTCCTCTGATTCAAGTCCCAGCTATATACTGCTTTCTCTTTAAAGCATTTCCCACCTGTAGGAGCCATTTTCCCTAGGTTTGCTAATTATCTGTCTATAGCACAGATCATTCCTCACTTAATTTTGAATGCTTTGGGGAAAGAAACCATACATCACCAACCTTTCAGCAGCATGATATTCTAAATATTATTAAATGAGTAAAAGAACAAAAACAAACATCTAATTATGATCCAGCAATGATCTTTTGAACACTCACATGACACAGACGTTGTTTTAGAGCTCTAGAAGGCACAAGTTAACCAAGACCAGTCTTCCAGGAGCTCACAGAATAGGAGCTTTCTCCTGGGAAACAGAGGCAGGAAATATCATGATGAGTGCTGTCGCAGGTACGTGGGCCCACTCTGATCTACATGCAGAGTGATGTAAATGTTCTTACATCAGTTACAGGGAAAAGTACAACACAACATGTCATCACCTGGAGGGAACTTACATGCATGAAATTTGTTTATTTTCATCATTAGAAAACTACGTAGGACATTTTATTACCCCCATTTTACAGATAGGAGAAGAGAACTTAAAGGGGGTTAGCTACTTGCTGTCCTCTTATCTTGTGTAAAGGACACATTCAAGATTAGAATACAGACTCTGAATCTCACACTCTCCTAAGTGTGCTGAGGTCAAAACATTTCAAAACATTACCTAGTAGGTATGTACCCAAAGAAAAAAGGTCATTTTATGAAAAGGACACCTACACTTAAATGTTCATAGCAGCACAATTCACAACCACAAAGATATGGAAACAACCAAAATGCCCAAAAATACCCGAATGGATTAATGAAATCTGGTATATGTATACTATGGAGTACTACTCAACCATGAAGAAAAATGGTAATGTCGTATCTTTTGTAACAACCTGGATGGAACTGGAGACCATTCTTCTAAGTGAAAAACGTCACAGGAGTGGAGAAATAAATACATACAATATCAGGTTGGAATTGATCGATCAACACTTAAGAGCATATATGAAAGTAAATATCAATGAAAATCAATATCAGGTTGGAATTGATCGATCAACACTTAAGTGCATATATGAAAGTACATATCAATGAAAATCAAGCTGGGGAGAAAGAGGAGAAGAGGATGGGTAAATTCACACCTACTTGGTACAGTGCACACTATCTGGGTAAAGGGCACATTATAACTTTGACTCAATCTGCACAAAAATATTGTATACCCTGATATTCTGAAATAGAAGAAAATAATAATAGAAAAACAGTCTGTTTTAGAAGTACTCTGTAATGTACTTCTTCAGTAAGTACCTCTTTGGCACAATTTTTATCTGAATAGCATTCAATCCTTAAAATAAACTCTGGACAGAACAGGTTAATTAACAAATTCAATATGGTGACACCTCAGCACAAATGTGAATGTATTCCCTTTTCTAGGGTTTGGCCACACTGTGTTTAAATAATTTAACTGGTAATTTGAGCATCTGGTGTGTTTATTTAATCTCTCAGCATTTTAGCATCAGATTCTAAAATAGGGAATTATCAGTTCCTACTTCCTCAATCTTATGCTTTTAACATTGGAAAACTGATGCGATATCCTGAAAAATGTATCCTATAAATACCCCAAAGTGTGTGCTTTTGCTAAAAGTAGCAGGAGTAGTGGCACCATTAGACAGATGTGACCACTTTAAAATTTTTAGAAAAGATAGATGCTCTTGCTTTGAAACATAGGCACCTTGTGAGAAGGAAAATAATGGTTTAATGGGAAATTGATTTTCTTCATTATGTACACAAGAAAACTATTATTTGAGGAGTAAAAGACGGGGTTGAGTAGAACTATAAGTTGATAAGTCATAGAGAGTTGGTGAATGAACTATACAACAACAAAAAAGGGGGGTGAAATAGGACCCTTGTGATATTGTCAAGATCAGAAATGCTGAGGAAAGTGTGGCTAGCTCTGCAGGAAGGAGTCACCCAGAGATGACTCTAACTTGATCTTGCCATGGGTTTTTTCTACAATCCAATTTGGTCTCAGCCCCCTTGCCATATATATTTACCTTTTCCACTTTTATTATGTGCCATTTCTCTACGAGACACAGGAAACAGAATGTAGGAGAAGGAGAAAAGAAAGTCTGAATTTGAAGCTTATAAATGAGCTTACTGTGGAGAAGCTAGTTAATGCAAATGACATGACCAGCAAGGCCCAGGAAAGCTGAGCAGAAGATGCCTGGGGGGCCTCCACTCCGCACCAGCACATGGCACACTCATTGGCACAAACAGAGCGCAAGCATTCATACCAAGAGGCCACAAACCCCTGGGCAGAGACTCAACATATACACACTAGCTATGGAAAATGTATGAGGTAAAAAGATTAACTGACAAAAAGTTAATTAAAACTGCTCTGATTATGAGGTAGAATTTAACAATTACTTTTAAAAATGCAGTGTGACACAGTGCAGCACTGCAACTGAATTAATTATGAATGAGGAGAGCAATGTTTAATTTTTGTGTGCACAAGAAAAACACTCAACAGATTTGACAATTAGAGCAGGGTAACGGCATTGCATGGCACAATGTGAGGTGAGTTTTCCCATTGGTTTTTTGGGAGGGAGCTAAGCAGATGTGCTCAAATATTTACAAATGCACAATATTTGCATGCTCTTCAGCTGCCCACCCTGCTGATTTCACAAGAAATCGCCTTCAATCTGGAGGGTGCTGCGGGAGTGATGTATTTGTGTGTGTGTGTGTGTGTGTGTGTGTGTGTGTGTCTCACAACTCTGGGAGTGGCTCAGTCAAGGCCCCCTGCTGCCTTCAACCCATGCACAGGGTGTAAGAGCACGGAGAGCTCTTGCAAACCTCTTCTAGTATTCGCTTGGTCCCATAGCGTGGGTGGCACATGCAATCATTATGGGTGATGTAGGGGATGTGTTGAAATTGCTGTTGTTCAGTAACTGCTCTCAACAAGACATTCCACAACCCAACATCAGCTCTGTTTAGAAAGTTCACACATGGAGCTGTAAGGTAGTCTTTAAAGACCATTAAAACACCTGTCAGCATGACTCACTCTGTGTGAATACTTCACTTTGCAAATTCCAGGTTGTCAGCCTGGATATTTATACACAAGAAGTGTGTATTAATTAATTGTGAGTATTTCAATTAATACTAATGAACTTTTTTACTATTCTGCAATTTTATTGAGATACAACTCATATACAATTCATTTGTTTAAAGTATAAAATTCAAGTATTTTTAGTATAGTCACAATATTGTGCAGCAATCATAATAATTGATTTTAGAACATTTTTTATCACTCCAAAGGTAAAAACAAACAAAAAAAACCAATACTGTCATGTACTATCATGCTCAAGAGAGACCTCTCATGACCCAGTGTGAGGAGGGAGAGTTGACCTGAGTGGAAATGTGAGAAAATTGAGAAATACAAAGAAAGACAAGGAAAGACACAGTAAGACAGGAGATGAGAGATAGGATGGCGTCGGGAGAACTGATGCAGCTGATGGCTGCAGCCAGCACCTGAACCATGGAAACAGCTTTATTTATACAATATCTTAACAAGGGTGCATAAATCTTAGCACCTGGGTTAGAAATCAACCTTAAAGAGGAAAAACTGTGTTCTTGTCATAACAAGTATGCACGGGCTGCATGACTTTTGGCAGATGGAAAAATGTTAAAGGAGGAAAGGCAGCTGGTGGTCATTTCCTGCACGCCACTCCAGGTTGTGGGGGCCCTGCCACCCATAGCCTGCCGCCCATACAATGCTTTTAGATACCCCTGGCCAATCCTCCCTTTCCCACAGCCAAGGAAAGCTCTAATTCTCTTTCTCTGCAGATTCACCAGTTCTGGATATTTAATATGCCTGGAATCTTACTGTATGTGTCTTTTGTGACTGTCTTCTTTCACTCGGCATGTTTCCAGGGTTCATCCCTGTTCCAGCCTGTGTCAGTACTTTTTCCCCTTTTGTGGCTGAGTAATATTTCATTTATCTGCTTGTCCATCAATGAACGTGTTTCTATCCTTTGATCACTGTGAATAATGTTGCTATGAACATTCATGTAGTGTTGTGTGTTGGCCTGTGTTTTCATTCTCTTGAGTATACACCTAGGAGTGGAATATCTGGGTCAAAAGGCAGCTACATGTTCAGTGTGTTGAGGAACTGCCAGTCTGCAGCTGCTCCATTCTACCTCAGCAGTGGGTAAGGGCTCTGATTCTCTGCATCCCTTCAAATACTTGTTATTACCTATCTTTTGTTATTGTTATGAATGCCATGCTTATGGTTTTGATTTGCATTCCTTCTTAGCTAATGAGATTTAGCATCTTTTCATGGGCTTATTGGTCATTTTCTTGTTTCTTCTTGAGGGAAATGTCTTTTCAGAACCTTTTATTGTTTTATAGTAATTATCCGTCTTTTCATTATTGAGTAGCAAGAATTATATGTATGATGTGTATGCATATATAAATAAAATATGTGTGCATATGTGTATATTCTGGACACAAGATATTTCCCCCCATTCTTTAATATTTCTTTATAATTTCTTACTAACGCTCTTTTAGCATTAGTAAGCACAGAAATTTTATTTTGATGAAGTGCAGTTTATCTATTTTTTTCTTTTTCTGCGTGTGCTATTGATGCCATAGTTAAGAATCCATTACCAAATTCAAAGACACAAATATTTACCCCTATGTTTTTTTCGAAGAGTTTTGCAATTTTAGTGCTTACATTTAAGGTTTTAAATGTTTTGAATTAATTTTGAATTAAATGTGAGGTAGTGAATCCAACTTTATTTATTTATGTATTTTTTCCATGTGGATATCCAGTTATCTCAATGCCATTTTGAAAGACCATGGACATTTTAAAAATTACTACTCCCTTCAAATCTCATGCCGTTTCTTTATGACACTTCACATCAAGCTTTTGAGGGTGGTGGTGTAAGAGAAAGGACTCTTAATGATGTCCTCATCTTCAGTATGTGCCTACCCCATTTAACCTGCTCATTTCTGCCACATTCCATCTACCATGTTCTTAACACATGACCAATAACTCTTCAAAGCCCAAGCTTGGGACTTGTGTCACTCCCAGGGTAACCCTTACATGTAGATGTGCAGAAGGCTTTACCTTTAAGGACAAGCTCTGGGCTGAAATGGGCCCACTGATGTTCTCCTGGAGAACAAAGCTCTGAATGCATCTTCACTGGAAATTACGCTCTGCTTGGCTTTTTTCCTTCTATTGCCTTGCTTTCCCCTCCCCCTTTCTGGCTTCTCTTGAAGCACCATAATGACATGCTTGGACACAGATCCTCACCTCAGGGTCTGCTCTAGGAAACCTGACCCAAGGAAAAGCAGTACAACCACTGTCTGGGTGACTGAGAGTTTGTACTCCATATGCAAAAGAATGAAGTCAAGCCTTCCCATACACCAAATAATAACTCCAAATGGATCAAAGACCTAACTACTAGAAATATCAAAAAAACTGTAAAACTCTTAGAAGAAAACATGAGAATATCACATAGAAAATATTTTGAAAATAAGAGACACTCAATATCAATTGTCGCTGTGATGCTTTTTATTGTTTTAAAGCCTACCCACCACCCAAAATTTCTAAGGTTATCTGCTGAACACAATAGCCAGACCAGTGAGTTTCTTTTTCTTTCTTTCTTTCTCTCTCTCTCTCTCTCTCTCGCTCTCTCTCTCTCTCTCCCTCTTTCTTTCTTTCTTTCTTTTTCTTTCCTTCCTTCCTTCTTTCTTTCTTTCTTTTTTTGTTCTGTTTCTCTTTCTTTCTTTCCTTCCTTCCTTCCTTCCTTCTTTCCTTCTTTTTTTTTTTTTTTTTTTTTTTTTTTTTTTGAGACAGAGTCTCACTTTTATTGCCCTCAGTAGAGTGATGTGGCATCATAGTCACAGCAAGCTCCAACTCCTGGGTTTAGGTTATTCTCCTGCCTCAGCGTCCTGAGTAGCTGGGACTGCAGGCACCTGCCACAACGCCTGGCCATCTTTTTGTTGCAGTTTTTCTGGGGCCAGAATTGAACCCACCATCCTTGGTGTATGGGGCCAGTGCCCTACCCCCTGAGCCACAAGCGCCGCCCCAGTGGGTGTTTTTCTATTGAATTTTTTAACTGTCTTACTTCCTCAGTGTATTTTTTCTTATTTTAAGTGGCCTTTTGTGATGACTTTGAAATTAAGAGTTCATTCTGCCTCCATACCTATAACATTCTAAGATAAACTTGAGTTAGTGGTTCCCATTATCCACTAAATAAATAAATGAAAAGTGATGTTAGTCAATTTGTGTGTCTCAAGATTTCCTGATATAACTAAAATGTATCTCAGAGGAAGACAGCATCTAACATTTCTGAAAAGCTCTTTCTTCCCATAGTTCAGAGCAGGTGTTCCATGCCTGGAAGGAAGGTTTTCATAAAGTAGAATATATTTGGTTCCTTTGTTTTCAACAAGGTAATGAAACAGATTTAGTCCTATTAATTATCTTTAAGAATGCACAACAATTATTTGTGGGTTATGCACAAGCTTAGGGGTTTCTCAGGGTCATAAATGAGTCTATTTCCTTGTTCAAGATTCCTTTCATAAATTCTATGATAAATTCTATTGTTTTGCTTTCCCTGCACAGATGAGATTCCAGTCTTTTTAAGATTTTCTATTTGTCTTTCTAAAAATAAGTAATGTGACAAAATAATTCCTGTTCTGACATACTGAACTATGGCAAAATATTCCCAAAGAGGTATTTGTACTAACTGGAAATGTATCACTAATAGTTATGTCAGTTATATATTGAATATAACTAGTTATATGTCAGTTATACATTGAACTAGTTATATTCAATACATAAAGAACTGTTTATTAAAGTCACACATAGAATTATTTTCACAGATCAGAAAAACACTATGCAAATATCTAGTGACATATTCCATCATTTAATCATATATTAGTCATTCCGAACTGTATTAGTCAGAATTCTCCAGAGAAACAGAACCAAAAGAACCCAGCTATAGATGTAATTAGACACAGAAATAGATGAGAAGATTTATTATGGGAATTAGCTTATGCCATTATATGTCCCTCAATAAGCCAGCTGCAAGCTGGAGCACCAGAGGGCTGGTGATGCAGCTCAGTCTATGGCTGAAGATCTGAGAACTTGTGGGGCCACTTGTGTAAGCCCCGGAATCCTCAGGCTCAGGAACCTGGAGTTCTGGTAGTGAGAGGGTAGGTGAAGATGGGTGTCCCAGCACCAGAAAAGAGAGTGAATTTACTTTTCTTTTATCTTTTTGCTCTATCCAGGCCCTCAGTATAGTGGATGCCACCCACCCACACTGACAACAGAACTTCCGTTCTAAGTCCACTGATGCAAGTGCCAATCTTTTGCAGAAACACTCTCACGGACAAACTCAGAAATTATCCTTTACTAGCTATGTGGATATCCCTGAACCCAATCAAGTATCCACATCTAAAATAGTAAACCATCACAAGGGTAGTTATTATTTATTTTATTTTATAGCTGAAACGTTTCAGGCTCAGATAGATAAAGTGACTGCTGCATTGGTGATAAGTGATACAAAAAATCTCAGGGCTCCAGCTGCCATAATGGCAAAAAAGTTGGCTGTCCAGCCAAAAACTGCACAATGTGGGCCATTCTCACTAGGGTTTGATGATATCTCAGAGTGGTTTTGACTTGCAATTCTTTTTTTAAACTCTTAATTCAGCTACATTAAAGTGAGTTGTATCTTTTTCCCAAATATATTTATTCTGTTTTGGACATAAGATTAAGTAGTATATCATCACCAACAAGTTTATACCTATTCTTGTCAGTATTTCCCTTGATCTTATTTTAATTGGTTCACCACCCCTCTATGCATATATGAGTGTGTGTGCAAATGTGATGAGTGCATGTCTGAGTCTGCCATTTGACAATGTACGCAAGGTTGTGTGCATGTGTCAGAATGTGAGGGTGTGTGTGTGAATGTGGATGAATGTTCACGTTCTTAAAAGATCCAAGAAAATCAAATAAAATTACTAAGGAGTTAAAAGCAAATAGTTATCCAGACAAATATTTCAATAATGGATCCTGACTTTAAGTGAAAACATAAAGGACCCATTACTTTATGTTTAAAACTTATTTATTTAAAAAACAGTTACAAGTGATTTTTTATTTAAAATTGATTATAAATAAATAATTTACATGAGTAAATGTATTATGCCTTTATTATTACAGCAAATAATCTTTTATTTCACATGAAGTTGTGTCTTAAAGTTAATTTATAGAGACAATTTTTTCTTGTGTCAGAATTTCCAAAATGTTTTCTGCTCTTACAGTCATTATCAATGGAATGGATATTATATTGCAGCAAAAAATTGAAATGTTCTAAAAATAACTTAGCTGTTTTCACATTAGACTTATTCTTTTTTGTTATGATATTTAATTTTTTTTACATGCAACAGGTTGTTTTAGTAGTGTTGGATACTAAATTTCTTGAAGATTTCCAAAAAACAAAAGTTATATCAAAAGGATAAGAAATAACTAAGCAAAACTCTAAAACACTTTACTTCAAGCACTAACATAAGCTGGCTTAGCAATGTCTACCAAGTGCCAAACCAACCTGGTAGAGAGATTAAAAAAAAAAAAAAAAAAAAAAAAAAAATCATTAATTTGCCTGGTTGCTTTTGCTACATGTTGCTAGTTTCACTCTTTCACTGAAATGTTTTGGCATTGTGGAGAAAAATATCAACATTATAGATTGAAGAGATTAAGGGCTCACATTACTTAATTGTACAGATTTTTTTTTTTAATTTAAAGAATCAAGACTTTTCCAAAATGTGGTTAAAAGGATAGATTAGTAGAAGAAAACAATGGCAGTTGCTTTCTAAGTCAGATACTTCCATGACATATTGACATCATTTTTCTCTTTGAAACATACTTATTTAATGGTCTTTGTCCTTTTTCATAAGCATACATTCTTTTTTCTTAATTAAATGTCTGATATTAATCAAGAAGAAAATAAAACAAAATTTACGAGCAATTATTGAAGAAAATAACAACTTTACAAAATTAGTAGACTGATGTTTGAATTAACTTGAGAGTGCTGAAAGGACCAAAGGAGAGGAAAGTTTGTCATGATTCTATCATTTTATTAAATATGTTAAAAATAACCGATACTAGCAATAACATTTCAAAATGAAAAAATACAGTGCATGATAATTTAGTTAAGATAAATAAAATAGTTCACTCTAAAATAGTGGAAATCAGAAATAAAAATACTGGATATAATATTTATAAAATATTATATAATATTTATAAAATATTATATATACTCAAATTTGTGATCATTTAACTTTTTTAAAGGGTACAACATAAAAGTCTGTTTTGATGACTTTGATTAAATAGATGATCATCTTACCTACAGTGTAAAAAATATATATTTTAAATTAAGGCAATGGAATAATGGTATTGTGTTTTGCTTTATGTTAACAGGACAAATACATTATTTTTGGTTTTCCCTTAATATACACTTATCATTAATTATGAAATAATATCTATTTGAAAATTATAATTCATGTTCCATCTTGAAGCCATCTTGAATTTTTCTTAAGATGTATGAATCAAGCCACATAATATGATTATTTGCCATTTTTAGAATTTTAGTTCAACCCCTGGACAGATCATTTTCAATTCACCATCTTTTGTTTGTGTTGCAACATTCTGCATCTCTTGACACTTCCGCAGAATACCTGTTATAATGTTTGTCTCTTCACCTCTTCCATACCCCAGTGTTCACACCTCGAGGAATTATCATGTTACAAGTAAACAAATATGTTCTATCTACCAGTTTGCAGAAGTGGGCAAAACAAGTTTTTTTTATCACTGCTCAACATACACTGTAAATACATCTCATGCATGCTTATTAAGTTTTAATTGAAACATCAACTCAGAGGCTACATTACTATTGAATTATATGGTCACTATTAATTCTGTAACTCTTTTATATTTTGTTTGGCAAGCAAAGCTACAATTGCTTTTGTATATGAGAGACATTGATAGCTCAAAATAAAAATGACTTAGAAAATTCACCTCTCTCAAAGAGAGAGAGAGAAGTGTGAAAAGTGTTTTGTTCGACTTTAAGAAGACCAGATACAGGATAATCAAAATCTAATTTTCAAAACAAATGCCGTATTCTAAAGTTGATGTATTTCTTTGGGAAAAGGTAAGGAATTTGTCCTGAAATCAAATTCCAGGCATAAAATGAGCAGATGTGATTTTCTCCCTCGGCTAGAATCAAATTCAAGAGAGCTGATGAGAACCTCGATTCACCAAAGCTATCCCTTACTAACTTCCCACTTAGTTTATGGATTTGGCATTTTCAGGGAAGATGAAATGACTTGTAAGAACCGGATTCAGGTAGTGAGTGCAGTCAGATTCATCTTCGGCAAAAATCCCGTGTGTGAAATAAAGCAATGAGATAAGATGGAGCATTTCCCAATCTAAAGAAAATACGACCCTAAAAATATATTTCCCGGTTTATTTTAAGAGAATTATTTCCATAGAGCCATAATCATGAGGTGTGGCATCTGTAGCAAGCAATTTAATATCATATTTCAACTTGTGGAGGGAGTGAGGAGGTGGCAGAAAACTGTGTGCATGGAAAACCTGACCACGTGATGCCAGCAAAGGTCGGAAATTACACCTGTGCCACCCATCCTGGTTACATTTCTTAATCATTATTTTAAAATTGAAGACAAGTCACATAGAGGCAGGTTTTATTTTGTTTTGTTTTGTTTACTAGTGTGCTATATACAGCCACTATTTTTACTGAATGCCTAATATATGACTAATATGCTAAGAGTTGAATATATATATATATATCATATATGTGATATATATTTAGCTTTACATGTAATAGATTATACCTGCTCAATATAAATATATAGGTCTATACATGCATGGGAATCATATATGAAAGCATAAATATCCGACAGAAAGTAAAGGGGAAAAGGCTTCAGAATAGTGGTAAGTTTAAAGAAGAGTTGTTTATGAACATTACAACATATGAACGTCTCCAAGTGAGGATATATCTTTTCCTAAAAAGATGGAGTGTCGGGGTTAACTTTTTAAGTGAGCTCAGCTTTTCTCTCACAGACATAAAAGCAAAAAAAATTAAAGTAACGATGGTGTTCTTTTTCCTAATGCTAGTGTGTGTGCGTACGTGTCCCTATAAATGTACAGGAAACTATGATTGTGCAGCAGTAATCATAAAAAATTTGGAAGAATTTGAAATGTTTTTGCAGAATTTAGCATTAGGTGTGGTGTATATAAAGTATCTAATCTGCTTAAATATGTGAGCGCCAATCCTTGAAAGCAAGGACTTGCTTTGAAGAAAGGTGTCACATGGTCATGTAAACTGCCTCTTGTTTTCCTGCACACAGCATTGAGAAAGACTTCAGCTTCCACTCAAGGACTGTTCTCTGTGTTAAGAAGACGTCAGTGTGAAGGTCTTCCTAGACAGCTAACATCTCGTGTCTGTCATCCAAAGAAAGAATTCACAGAGGAGAGGGTTTCCATGTCAGCAAGAATTCTGCTAACTGAAAATTGTAATCTGTCTCTGGAAATAAATAACCTGCCATGCAGAATAAGTAACTTCCCAGGTAGTTATACGTCTCTGAGAAAATACTAATATTATTGCAAAAAAACTTGTTAATTGATAATACTATTTTAAAGATGCTGATCAGTCACCAGGTCCTTGTGAGAATAAATTTCCCATGAGCATCAGCAATGAGCACATAGACCCCACCCACAGAAAAAGGATGAAAAAAGAAAAAAACAGTTCTATTAATTCTTTCTACCCTTCAAGCCACAGTATTCGTCCAGCCAATTAAAACACACTTCAAGTGTGTGGCAAAGCTTGACCGGACCCTCCCAACCCCCACAAAAGAGCCGGGAAAGCTGAGTGAAGTAGGAGGAAAGATAATTGCCATCAACACACCTCCCACGTGGGAAACTTAAACTTTTCATTCCTCTCAGGGGTGTGTTTGATGTAATATGTTCATTTTTGTGCTTATTCCTCTGTCTCAGGATGTTGTCTAGGAAAAGGTGTCTAGACAGAATGGAAAGGAGCCTTTTCAGCATGTCTTGTAATGGTTGTAAAATGAGCAACAAAATGACACATTTGGTCATTCCGTGTGGAAACTTCTAAAAGAATTATTTTCCATTGTTTCTGGAGTATTTTGAATGATTCTAAAATAGCTCTCAATACAGTGAATATTCCTGTGAAATCTGAGCCTCCTGAAATCTTTTAGCAAATCCATCCTTGGAGAACTATATTGAACAAGAAACAAAAGCAAGCAAACTATTAAATCATCCCTGATTTTAGAAAAAGTGCATGATTACTACTCTCCAAATTATAAGACTGCAGCCACTGAGACCTTTAAGGGTAATCAGAAACACGACTCCACTGATCAGAGCTGGAGTACTGTGCCTTGTATAATATGATTCACTGAACACCTTTGGGCAATATGCAACTCTTGTTATTTAAAATAATGATGATAAACAGTGATTAAAAGTTGAGAAGGCATCGTATTTGACTGTCACATAGATTAGTAATTTAATAATCTTTAGAAAAATGTTGTGAACCAGTTAGGTTGTAGAAAGCAATGCATATAAGATATAATCTGTGACAATTATTTACCATTTATTGGGCATTTATTAAATGTCAGATATTAATGTGTATTACCTATTTTAATCTTTATATTCTCATTAGTAAGGTATAATTACCAGGCCAAGAGTGGTGGCTCACACCTGTAATTCTAGCACTCTAGGAGGCAGGGGCAGGTGGATTCTTTGAGGTCAGGAGGTTAAGACCACCCTGAGCAAGAATGAGACCCCATCTGTACTAAAAATAGAAAAAAATAAGCCAGGAGTTGTGATGGGTGCCTATAATCCCACCTGCTTGGAAGACTGAGGCAGAAGGATCACTTGAACTCAGGAGTTTGAAGCTGCTGTGAGCTAGGCTGATGCCATGGCACTCTAGCCTAGTCAACAGAGTGAAAATCTTTCTCAAAAAAGAAAACGGGGAGGGGGGTATAATTATCATTATGTTTATAGTTGAGGTTAAAGTTAAGTAGATTAAAATGTATATTTGTTACCAAAATAACCATTCTTTCCAAAATACAAAAGTCATTAGGTTTTCTGTTTTCACAGGGATTTTTTTCTTTTATTTTCAGTTGACACATAATAATTGTGCATGTTTACAAGCTACAGAGCAATATTTTGATATTTGTACACAATTATATAATGATCAAATCAGGGTAATTAATATAGCCATCACCTCAAACATTTATAATTTGTGTTGAAAAAATTCAAAATTATCTCTGCTTTCTGAAAATATATAATAAATTATTGTGAACTATATTAACTGAACGGTGGTATAAAACACTAGAATTCTTTCCTCCTATCTAGACATTATTTTGCTTCCACTAACCAGCCTCTTTTCATCCACCCCTCCCACTATCTTTCCCAGCTCCTAATAAGCACAATTCCACTCTCTCCCTCTATGAACTCAGCTTTTTTTTAGTTCTCACATATGGGTGCAAATCTGGAATATTTATCTTTCTGTGCCTGATTTATTTTATTTAACAATGTTGTCCAGTCTCTATCATGTTATAATGAAGGACAGGATTTCATCTTTTTTATGGCTGAATAATATTCTCTTGTGTGTATACTACGTACACCACAGTTTATTCATTCATCCATTGAACATTTACATTGATTGCATATCTTGGCTATTGTGAATAGTGCTGCAACAAATGTGGGGTGCAGATATCTCTTCAATATGCTCATTTCCTTTCCTTTGGATAAATAGTAGTGGGATTTCTGGATCATATGGTAGTTTTATTTTTAGTTTTTTGAGGAAATGTTCAGACTGTTTCCCATAATGGCTGTAATTTACATTTCTACCAACTGTGTATAAGAGCTACCTTTTCTCTACTTTCTCACGATCATTTGTTATTATTTATCTTATTTATCATAGCCATTCCAACTGGAGTGTGATGATACTTCATTGTGGATTTGATTTGCAGATCTTTGGGGATGAGTGATGATGAGCATTTTTTTCAGATACTTTTTGGCCATTTGTACGTGCCTTCTTTTGGAGAGGGGAGCAATGTCCATTCAGATCCTTTGCCTATGTTTTAAAATTGAATTATTAGGATTTATACTGTTGAGTTCCTTGTGTATTCTGGATATTGGTCCTTTGTAGTTTGCAATCATTTTATCCCCTTCAGCAGGTTGTGTCTTTCCTGTGTTTATTATTTCCTTTGCTGTGCAGAAGCTTTTTAGTTCGATAGAGTCCCACTTGCCTATTTTCATTTTTGTTGTCTGTGTTTTTGAAGTCTTACCCAGGAGACTTGCTGAAACATTTCCCCTATGCTTTCCTCTGGTAGCTTTATACTTTGGGGACTAATACCTGATGTCTATAATCCATTTTGAGTTGATTTTTGTACATGATGAGAGACAGAGGTCTAGTTTCATTCTTCTGCATTTGAATATACAGTTTTCCCAGTGCCACTTATTAAAGAGGCCATCCTTTTTCCAATGTATGTTTTTGGTGCTTTTGTCAAAAATCAGTTGGCTGTAAATAGAGGTAAATCTCAGAGACATTGTGAATTCAGTTCCAGACCACTGAAATAAAGCAAATATCACAACAAAGTGAATCACACAAATTTACAGTTTCCCCATGCGTTTAAAAGTATATTTCACCATATTGTAGTCTATTAAGTAAGTGTACAACAGTATTATGTCTACAAGAAGTACATTACCTCAATTTTAAAGCATTTTATTGCTCTAAAATTCTAATGAACATCTGAGCCTTCAGCAAGTCATAGTCTCTTTGCTGGTAGAGAGTCATGTTGATGTATTTTAACTGATCAGGATGGTGGTTGCTGACAGCTGTGACAGTTTCTTAAATAAGGCAACAATGAAGTTTGCCACATGGATTGACTCTTCCTTTCACAAAATATTTCTCTGTGGCATATCATGCTGTTGGATAGCATTTTACCT
This sequence comes from Loris lydekkerianus, assembly GCA_963574355.1. Taxonomy (NCBI): domain Eukaryota; kingdom Metazoa; phylum Chordata; class Mammalia; order Primates; family Lorisidae; genus Loris; species Loris lydekkerianus. Next base: position 3,528 of record CAUYPK010060460.1, on the reverse strand, counting down.
ACAGGAGAACTTTCAAAATTGGAGTCAACCCTCTCAAATTCTGACACTCCTTTATCAACTAAGTTTCTGTAATACTCTAAAGCCTTTGTTAACATTCCAGCAACATTCACAGCATCTTCACCAGGAGTAGATTTCATTTCAAGAAACCACTTGATCTGCTCATCCATAAGAAGCTACTCCAAATTCGTTCAGTCTGGTTTTATCATGAGATTGCCGCAGTTCAGTCACATCTTCAGGCTCCACTTCTGATCCTAGTTCTCTTCCTTTTTCCATCACATGTACAATTTCTCCCTCCACGGAAATCTTGAACCTCTCAAAGTCATCCATGAGGGTTGGAACCAACTTCTTCCAATCTCCTGTTATTACTGGTATTTTTACCTCCTGCCACAAATGTTCTTAATGGCATTTAGAATGGCGAGTCCTTTCTAGAAGGATTTCAATTTACATTAGCCAGATTTATCAGAGAAATCTCTGCGGCAGCTATGTGTTTATGAAATGTGTTTCTAATGGAATAAGACTTGAAAGTCAAAATTACTCCTTCATCCATAGGACATAGACTAGAGGCATGAAAACATTAATCTTCTTGTACATTTCCCTAAGAGCTCTCAGGTAACTGGATGCACTGTCAGTGAGCAATAAGGTTTTTGAAAGGAATCTTTTTTCTGAGCAGTACATCTGAACAGTGGGCTTGAAGTATTAAACCATGCTCTAAAGAGATGCATTGCCTTCCAGCTTTGTTGTTCCATTTATAGAGGATAGGCAGGATAGATTTAGCGTAATTCTTAAGGGCCCCAGGATTTTAGATGGTAAATGATCCTTGGCTTCAACTTAAGGTTACCAATTAGTTGACTCTTTTTCCTAATGAGGGTCAGCCTATCCTTTGAAGCACGGAAGCCAGGCATTGACTTCTCTCTAGCTGTGAAATTCCTAGATGCCCTCTTCTTCCAAAAGAGAGCTGTTTCATCTCTGTTGAAAATCTGTCATTGAATGTAGCCCCCTTCATCAATTATCTGAGCTACATCGTCTAGATAACCTGCCGCTTCTACACCAGCACTTGCTGCTTCACATTGCATTTTGTTGCTGTTGTTGTTATAGAGATGACTTCCTTAAACTTCATGAACCAACCTCTGCTAGCTTCCACCTTTTTTTCTGATGCTTCTTCACCTCTATCAGCCTTCATAGAAGCAAAGAGAGTTACAGCTGACCTTGCAGGGGTCCTCAAACTACGACCCGTGGGCCACATGAGGCAGTGTGATTGTATTTGTTCCCGTTTTGGTTTTTTTTTTACTTCAAAATAAGATATGTGCAGTGTGCATAGGAATTTGTTTATAGTTTTTTTAAAAAAAACTATAGTCTGGCCCTCCCATGGTCTGAGGGACAGTGAACTGACTCCCTGTTTAAAAGGTTTGAGGACCCCAGCTGCGACTGTTTGTTTCTTGTATGTAAATCACTAAAACTTTCTCCATATCAGCAATAAGCTGTTTCATTTTCTTATCATTTATATGCTCACTGGAGTAACACTTCTAATTTTCTTCAAGAACTCTTCCATTACATTCACAACTTGGCTACTTGTTTGGCACAAGAGGCTTAATTTCTGGCCTATCTCAGTGATACAGTTGGAATATCTGGCCCTTTCAAATCTCATGTTGAAATTTGATTCCCAGTGTTGGAGGTGGGGCGTTGTGGGAGTAATAAGTTCCCTCTATTATTACCTCGGAGAACTAGTTGTTAAAGGATCCTGCCCTGCCTCACCATATGATACATCTGCTACCCTTCACCTTCCACCTTAATTGGAAGCATTTTGAAGCCCTTACCAGAAGTAGATGTTGGCACTATGGTCCTTATGCAATCTGGAGAACTGGGAGTCAAATAAATGTTTTTCTTTATAAATTACCTAGTCTAAGGTATTCCTTTATAGTCATGTAAAATGGACTAACACTCTCAGCTTTAGACTTGCCTTCTGCCTGAAGCTTTATCATTTCTAGCTTTCAATTTACAGTGAAAGGTATGTGACTCTTCCTGTCACTTAAACACTGGGAAGCCAATGCAGTTTATTAAGTGGCCTAATTTCAATATTGTGTCTCAGGAAAATAGAAAGTCCCAAGAAGAGGAAGAGTGATGAGGAAATGGCTGGTTGGTGAAGGAATCAGAACATAGAACATTTATCAATTAATTTTGCTGTCTTATATGGGCATGTTCATGAAACCTCAAAGTGATTACAATAGTAACATAAAAGATCACTAATCACAGATCATGATGAAAGATGTAATAATGAAAAAGTTTAAAATACTATGATAATTACAAAGTGTGACATACAAACACAAAGTGAGTATATGCTGTTGGAAAAATTTCGCAGATGGACTTCCTCAAAACATGGTTGCCACAAACATTTGTAAAAGACTCGATATCTGAATCACAATAAAACAAAGTAAGCCCTTACATAGATTTATTTCTGCATTGTCTGTTCTGCTCCTTTGGTCTCTGTGTTTGTTTTTATACTGACACCATGCTCTTTGGGTTACTATAGCTTTATAGTATATTTTGAAATCAGGCAGTATGAAGCTTTAGCTTTATTCTTATTGTTGTTGTTCAGTATTGCTTTAGCTATCCAAGATCTTTTTTTGCTCCATATAAATCCTAGTTTGTTTGTTTGTTTTTCTATCTCTGTGAAGAATGTCATTGGCATTTTCATAGAGATTGAATCACATCTATAGATTATTTTGAGTAATATGGTCACTTTAACAATATTAATTCTTTCAATCAATAAATATGAGAAGTCCATTCATTTGTGTGTCCTCTTCAGTTTATTGCATTCGTTTTGTAGTTTTCTTTCTAGAGATATTTCACCTTCTTGGTTAAATTGATTCCTAAGTATTTTCTTTTTCATAGCAATTATAAATGGGATTGTTTTCTAGATTCTTTTTCAGCTGGTTCATTGTTGAACTATAGAATTGCTACCAATGTTTGTATGTTAACTTTGTATCCTGCAGCTTTACTGAATTCATTTATCACTTCTAAGAATTTTTTGGTGGAGTCTTTAGAGTTTTCTATATATAAAACATGTCATCTGAAAAAAGGGATAAATCGAGTTTCACTTTTCCAATTTGTTTTCTTGCCTAATTGCTCTGGAGAGAATTTTTAGTACTACATTGAATAGGAATGGTAAAAGTGGGCATCCTTGTCTTGTTCTAGTTTACAGGTGAAAAGCTTTAAATTTTTCCCTATTCAATAAGATGTTACCATTCAACATCTGGACTTAACAGACATCTACAGAACATTTCATCCCAACAAAACTGATACACATTCTTCTCAGCAGCCCACGGAACATACTACAAACTCGACCACATCCTAGGCCCCAAAGCTAACCTCAGCAAATTTAAAAAAATAGAAATGATTCCTTGCATCTTCTCAGACCATCATGGAATAAAAGTTGAACTCAATAACAACAGGAACCTGCATACCCATACAAAAACATGGAAGCTAAACAACCTTATGTTGAAGGATACATGGGTTACATACAACATTAAG
>CAUYPK010060459.1:0-22435 GCA_963574355.1 Loris lydekkerianus | reverse complement strand
GTTTTTTTTATATTTTGTTTTTTGTATTTTGATTGATCCAAAATTTTTTTCATTTTTATCTAAAAACAAAAAAAAAAAAAAAAAAAAAAAAAAAAAGATGTTGCAGTTTGATTATATTGTAATCAAAATATTTCATGTTTTAGGAGATAGCTTTTATTGATAAATTATAATAGTAATGTTTTATTTTATTTTAGTAGACAGATAATTTTGTGTTTATCATGTAAAACATGATATGAAAAATATATACATCATGGAATGACTAAATTTAACTAGTTATCATGCATTGCCTCACATAGTTATCATTTTTGTGGTGAGAACATAATATCTATTGTCTTGCATTTTTAAAGATTACAATATATTGTTATTAACTAGAGTCATGATATTATACAAAAGATCTCTTGAATGTATTCCACCCGTCCAACTAAAATTTTGCATCCTCTACCAAACGTCTTCTGGAACCACCTCTGCCTCCCCAGTCCTGCCCCTCTCAAGCCATTCTATTCTCTATTTCTATGAGACCAACTCTTTTAGAATCTACATATGAGTGAGATCATAAGTATTTGTTTATCTTTGCCTGGCTTATTTTATGTAACATACTGTCTTCCAGGTTCATCCTTTTTATGGATGAATGATATTTCATTGCCTATATACCACATTTTCTGTATCTATTGATCCACTGATGGCCATTTAGGTTGATTCCATGTCATAGCTGTTATGAATAATGCTGCAATAAACATAAAAGTGTAGATATGTCTGCAACATGCAGCTTTCATTTCTTTTGGCTATATTCAGTAGTGGGATTGCTGAACCATATGGTATTTCTATTTTAAATTTTTTGAGGAACCTTCATAATGTTTTCCATAAAAGCTACCATAATTTACATTCAAGCCAACAGTGTGAAAGGGTGGCCTTTTCTCCACATTCTTTTCAACATTTGTTAACTTTTGTCTTTTTGATAATAACAATTCTAACAGAGGAGGTGATGGCTTATTGTGGTCTTAATTTGCATTTTCATGATAATTGGTGATGTTAAACATTTTTTCATGTATGTTTTTTACTATTTGTGTGCCTTCTTTTGAGAACTGCCTATACAAGTTCTCTGCCTATATTTTAATTAGGTTATTTGTTTTCTTGCTATTGAATTAAATTCCTTATATATCTCAAATAGTAACACCTGGTCAGAAGTATAGTTTGGAAAGATTTATTCCTATTCTGTAGATTTTCCCTACTCTGTTGTTTCCTTTGCTGTGTAGAATTTTGAGGTTAATGCAACCCCATTTGTCTATTTTTATTTTTGTCACCATACTTTATGATCATATCTATAAACTCATTGCCCAGACCAATGCTGTGGAGTTCTTTCCCTTAAATCTTTAAGTTATTCTGAGTTCAGTTGATATATGATGTGAGATAAGGACCTTGTTTCATTTTTCTGCATGTGGATAGCCAGTTTTCTCAGAATCATTTATTGAAAATACTTTCCTTACTTTCCTTTCTTCATTGTGTGTTCATGACAATTTTATGGAAAATGAATTGACTATAAATGTGTAGATTCGTTTCTGAGATCTCTATTCTTCTTCATCAGTCTATGCCAGTACCATGATATTTTGGTTACTATAGATTTGTGGTATATTTTGAAGTTGGGTGATATGATGCCTCCAGGTTTGTTCTTGCTACTCAAGATTGTTTGGGCTATTTAGGTTCTTTTGTGGTTCTATACAAATTTTAATATGTTTCTCTTGTTTCTGTAAAGAATGCCATTGGCATTGTGATGAGCATTGTATTCAATCTGTGGATTGTTTGGAATAGTATAAACATTTTAAAAATATTAATTCTTCCAATCCATGACCAGAAGGTATCTTTTCATTTATTTTTATCTTCTTTAATGTGTTTCTTCAATATTTTATAGTTTGCAACACACAGTTCTTTCAACTCCTTGGTGAGATTTATTCCATAGTGTTTTATTTTTTGTATCTATTATAAGTGAATTGTTTTCTTGTTTTCTTTTACACACACATTTTTTTTTTTTTTAGTCCATAGAAGTGCTATTCATTTTTTTTCCTTTTATTAAGTCATATATACATAGATCATGAACACGTTTATGCCTGTGTGGGATTCAGTGTGTTGATTATTTGTACAAATTGGAGTGCTTACATCCAACTAGTTAAGATAGCTTTCATCTCATTTACTTAGTACCGTGTTAAGACATTTGTGTTCAATACTTGATATATTTACCTTGTACCCTTGCAATATGCTCTATAGGTGTGGTCCTACCATTAACCCTCCTTCTATTAAGCCACCCCCCTCCCATCCCTTTCCCCTTCCCTCCTTCATCCTGGGCTATAGTTGTGATTCATCTTTCATATGAAAGTGTGAGTAATTATAAATTGGTTCCTAGTACTACTGAATACATTGGATTTTTTTTTTCCATTCTTGAGATACTGTACTAAGAAGAATATTTTCTAGTTCCATCCATGTAAACATAAAAGAGGTAAAGTTTCTATCTTTTTAAATGCTGCATAGTATTCCATGGTATATATATACCATAATTTATTAATGCATTCACGGGTTGATGGGCACTTGAGCTTCTTCCATGACTTGACAATTATGAATTGAGCTGCAAAGAACAATCTGATGCAAATCACTTGTTTCCCAGTGATTTGGGGTCTTTTGAATATACATCTAGTAGAGGAATTGCAGGATCAAACAGCAGGTCTCCATTTAGAACCCTGAATGTTCTCCAAATTTCTTTCCAAAAGGAAGATACTAGCTTGCATTCCCACCAGCAGTGCAGAAGTGTTCCCTTTTCTCCATATCTACACCAACATCTATCGTTTTGGCATTTTGTGATGTGGGCTACTCAAAATGGAGTTAGATGATATCTCAAAGTGGTTTTGATTTGCATTTCTCTGAAGATTAAAGATGATGAACATTTTTTCATGTGTCTGTAGACCATGCACCTGTCTTCTTCAGAGAGGTTTCTGTTCATGTCTCTTGCCCACAATTGAATGGGATCACCTGTTCTTTTCTTATTAATAAGTTTGAGTTCTCTGTGGACTCAGGTTATTAGACCTTTGTTGGAACTATAACCTGAAAAAATCCTGTCCCATTCTGAGGGCTGTCTACTTGCTTTACTTACTGTATTTTTGGCAATGCAAAAGTTTTTAGTTTGATCAAATCCCATAATGTATTTTTGATGTTGCTTCAACTACCTTGGGGGTCCTCCTCATAAAGTATTCTCCCAAGCCAGTTTTTATCTAGTGTTGCCCCTGCACTCTCTCCAATAATTTTTACAGTTTCATGTCTTAAGTTTAAATCCTATAACCAATGAGAATCAATTTTTGTTAGAGGAGAAACATGTGGGTCCAGTTTCAGAATTCTACAAGTCGCCAGTCAATTCACCCAGCACAATTTGTTAAATAGGGAATCTTTCCCCCAATTTATATTTTTGCTAAGCTTATCAAAAATCAAATGACAATAAGTGTATGGGTTCATATCTTGGTTTTCAATTCTGTTCCATACATCTACCTCTCTATTTTGGTGCCAGTACCATGCCATTTTGATCACTGTAGATTTATACTATAGTCTGAAGACTGGTAGCATGATTCTTCCTGATTTGTTTTTATTTCTGAGTAATGTCTTGGCTATTCAAAGTTTTTCTGTTTCCACATAAAATGAAGTACTAATTTTTCCAGATCTTTAAAGTATAACAGAAGTGTTTTAATACTAAGTGCATTAAATCTGTAGATTGCTTTGGGTAGTATAGACATTTTAACAATGCTGATTCTTCCCAGCCATGAGCATAGTATGTTTTTTCATTTGTTAACATCTTCAGCTATGTCCTTTCTCAGAGTTTCATAGTTCTCTTTGTAGAGATCTTTCACATCCTTTATTAGGTACACTCCCAGATATTTCATCTTCTTTGGCACTATTGTAAAGGAAATAGAGTCCTTGATTGTTTTTTCACCTTGACTATATAAAGGCTACAGATTTGTGAGTATTGATTTTGTACCCTGAGACAGTGCTATATTCCTTGATCACTTCTAGGAGTTTTATAGCTGAGTCCTTGGGATTTTCCAGGTATACAGTCATATCATCTGCAAAGAGTGACAGTTTGATCTCCTCTGATTGTATTTGGATAACCTTGATAGCCTTTTCTTCCCTGATTGTGATGACTAAGACTTCCATTACAATGTTAACAAGCAGTGGAGACAATGGGCAATCTTGCCTGGTTCCTGATATAAGTGGTAATGATTTTAATTTTATTCCATTCAATGTGATATTGACTGTGGGTTTGCTGTAGATGGCCTCTATCAGTTTAAGAAATGTCCCTTCTATACCTATTTTCTTAAGCATTAAAGCTTATCAAAAGCTTTTTCTGTTTCTATTGAGAGGAACATATGGTCTTTGTTTTTTATTTTGTTTATGTGCTGTATTATAATTATAGATTTATGTATACGAACCAACCTTGGAACTCTGGGATGAAATCCACTTGGTCATGATGTATAATTTGCTTGATGTGTTGCTGGATTCTGTTTGCTAGGATCTTGTTGAATATTTTTGCATCAATATTCAGTAGAGATATTGGTCTATAATTTTCTTTTTTTGTCAGGTCTTTTCCTGATTTGGGGTTCAGGGTGATATTCACTTCACAGAATGTGTTGGGAAGTATTCCTTCGTTTTCTATGTTTTGGAAAAGGTTAAGTAATATAGGTACTAGTACCTCTTTAAAGGTTTGGGAGAATTCTGATGTGAAGCCATCTGGTCCCTGACTTTTCTTTTTGGGGAGATTTCTTTTAGTTGATGCTATTTCAGAACTTGGTATACGCTTGTTCAACATTTCCAATTCTTTGTTGCCAAGTCTAGGAAGGTGGCATGTTTCCAAGTATTAGTCTATTTCCTTCAGATTTTTATGCTTCATAGAATAAAGTTTTTTGTAATAATCATTAAGGATTTTTTAAATTTCTGAGGACTCTTTTGTTATTTGGCCTTAATCATTTCTGAATGATGAAATTAGAGATTTTATTCTTTTATTTCTGGTTGTTAGCCAAAGGTATATCTATTTTATTAATTTTTCAAAAAAACAACTTTTTGACTTATTGATCTGTTTTATAATTCTTTTGTCTAGAATTTCATTTAATTTTTATCCAATTTTAGTTATTTCTATTCTTCTGGTGGTTTGGGGGTTGGATTTTCTTCCTTTTCCAGTTGCTTGAGATGTCCCATTACGTTGTTGACTTCCTCTCTTTCCATTCTTTTGAGGAAAGTTTGTAATGCTATAAATTTCCCACTTAGGATTTCTTTGTGGTATCCCATAGGTTCTGGTAATTCATGTATTAATTGTTGATTTGTTCCAAAAATTTGGTAATTTCTTCTTAATCTCATCTATGATACAGCTATCATTCAGGTGAGGTTATTTAGCTTCCATGTTTTTGTATGAGTATGTAGATTCCTGTTGTTACTGAGTTCAATTTTTATTCCATGATGGTCTGAGAAAATACAAGGACTAATTTCTATACTTTCAAATTTCCTGAGGTTAAACTTGTGACCTAAGATGTGACCAATTTTGGAGGATGCTCCATGGGCTGATGAGAAGAATGTGTATTCAGTTTTGTTAGGATGAAATGTTTTGTAGCTGTCTGGTAAATCCAATTGTTGAATTGTTAAGTTTATGTCTAAGCTTTCTTTGCCTAGTTTCTTATTGGAGGATATATCCAACACTGCTAAAGGAGTGTTAAAATCTCCTACTTTTACGGTGCTGGAGTAAATCTAGTTGCTCATGTCTGTCAGAGTTTCTCTTATAAATTGAGGTGCATTCTAGTTGTGTGCATAAATGTTAAAAATGGAAATCTCATCATTTTGAGTGTTGCCCTTAACAAATATGAAGTGATCGTCCTTATCTTTCCTTTCTTTTGTTGGTTGAAAGCCTATTGTGTCTGTGATTAAAATTTAAATACCTGCTTTTTTCTGATTTCCTTTGCCTGAAATATAGATGACCATCCCTTCACCCTGCATCTATATTTATCTTTTAAGGTAAGATGAGATTCTGGTATGCTTCAGATATCTGGCTTGAGTTTTGTATCCAGTCAGCCAACCTGTACCTGTTTAGAGGACGATTTAAGCCATTCACATTAATTGAGAGTACTGGTAAGCCTGTTAGTATTTTGGGTATCGAGTTTTTCAAATGTCCAGTGGACATTTTTAATTCTTTCACTCATGTGGAAGGTGGAATTTGATCAAAAGTTTCTGAGTGAGTTTACTTTGGTGGTAGAGCATTGTGCTTGACATTGTGGAGGATGGGTCTGAGAATATCCTGGAGAGCTGGTTTAGTTATGGCAAATTTCTTCATCATGACAATGTCATTAAAGTATTTAATTTCTCCATCATAAACAAAACTCAGTTTAGCTGGATACAGGATCCTGGGTTGAAAGTTACTTTATTTTAGGATGTTAAATGTTGATGGCCATTCTATTCTAGCTTGAAAAGTTTCAGCAGAGAGATTTGCAGTCATTCTAATATTCTATCCCTTGTAGATCATGGTTTTCTTATGTCTGGCTGCTTGCAGAATTTTCTCCTTCATATTAACTTTGGCAAAGTTAATTATAATGGGTCTAGGAGTTGTTTCATTTGGATTGAGTCATGCTGTGGGGTTCTGAAACTGTGTGCTATCTGGATTTCAGAATATCTTGCCATGTTTGGGAAGTTTTCCTCTATTATCTCTTGGAATAGAGCATCTTTGCTTTTCAAAGCAACCTCTTCTCCTTTCAGGAGTTCCTATAAAGCGAATGTTTGCTCTTTTGGAGTGGTCCTACAGTTCTCTCAGGGAATTGTCTATTTTTGCTCTACACATCTCTTCCTCTTTGAGCATTTGGGAGTGTTCAAAAGCTTTGTCTTCAATGTCAGAAATCCTTTCTTCTGCCTGCTCCATTCTGTTACTGAGGGATTCTACTGTAGTTCTCAGATCTTTGTGGGCTGCAAGTCCTTGCCTCAATGTGTCAAAATCTTTGGTGATTTTGTCTTTGAATTCATTGAATTCTTGAGACAACTTTTGAATTACTCCTTGAAATTCTAATTCCATTGTTACCTCCAGTCTGTTAATCTTATTTGCCATCCAAATTCTGAGCTCGATTTCTGACATCTCAGTCATTTGTTTATGACTGGTCTATTTTGCCATTCCTTGGGGGAGTTGATCTACTCTGATTATTCATGTTTCCTGAGTTTTCTGCTGATTCCACCCCATGATTATTTTTCACCATTTGGCTAGATGGGCAGGTTAGGTGAAATTGGATCGGGAGCTCCTGAATTTGTGGTTAACCAGCCCTTTGCCAAGGATCTGGGACTGGTGACTGTAGCTTTTTCCCCTACATTTTGCAAAGGACCCATACAGTATTACAGTCTAAGGCTCTGGGGACCTGCTTGGTGTGGTGGGTTAGGTGGCTTTGTCTTGTATTCAGTTGTTCTTTGTCTGATCCTAGGGGGTTAGTGACTGGGTTGAAAGCTCAGCTGTGGAGAAATACAAGCCACTAAGACACCCCGCCCCCTATGGGCAACAACTGGAAGAGGAAAATCAACCTTTCTTGTTATCACACAACCAAGGTACCACCCAACAGGATTCTTGTTTGATTGGCTCAGGTCAGGAGTTCCAAACCAATTCATCCAGTCAATACCAATTCTCAAGTGGGAGAGTTTGAAAGGTCTCCAGCAACTAGATGGCAGAGGTCTACTGGTTGCTCAAATGTGGCTTGGTCTGGTGCTCTGTGGAGTCATAAAGTCCCACCCAATAGCAGAGTTGGACCAGGGGGATGGTGTCTCTTTCCCCACCTTGCACCTTTTCATGCCTAGCCACTGGTAAGCCCCTGGACCTGTGGTTCTTCTCCCTCCAATAAGCAGATGTGCCAAGGCTTTGAGCCTGCCAGAGTAAAAGGAAATTCAATGCCTTGTTACCCGGCCACCACCCTCTGCCACCAGCCAGTTGGGGAGCTGAGGCTTGCCTGTCTTGGGTGCTCAATAACAACTCGGGAGTGTTCTACCTGAGCTCAGTCTGAACCTGAGTATAACAAATCAGCAAATGATTTTCTTCCTCAGCCACTACACCTTTGCTCCAGCTACTCTGCAGTACTGGTATTGCTATGGGGTAAAGTCTGGATTCCTCTGGCAATCCTCAGAGTTCTGGAGGTGTCTCTCAAAGATTAGACTCCAGTGGGATCACTCTATTGTTGCTGAAACTTCATGGGAGATGTCCCTGTGCAGCTCCCAGGAAGGTCCCATGCTGCTGTAGCAGTGTCTCCGGGAGCACGACACATGTGGCTCCGGTAGCAGGGTGGGAGCTCAGCAAGTGGTTCTGGTAGGGGCACCTGTTGGCTCCAGCAAGGTGCAGCTCATGGCTGAAGGCTCTGGCAGGGCAGGCATATGACCAGTAACTCTGGCAGGGGAGGGCGTGTGGTGGGTAGCTCCAGCAGGGTAGGTGTGGGACTGGAGGCTCTGGTAGGGTGGGATGAGGAGCACTCAGTTTAAGCAGCGGGGTGAAGCTTTCAGGCCTCCTCCCACAGTTGGTCCACCCTTTTGCAGAGCCAAGCTCAACAGCCTCCCTCGCTTTGTCTGCACTACTGCTAGCCTCACTATTACAGTGGTGCAACTTTTCTACTATGGCCCTTGCAGTGCCTGGACCTGGCAATGAACTACAGGCATTCCAGTCTGTGCAAGGGTTTAGGCTTCTGGACCATCAGGCAAGGGGCGAAGTGAGGACTGGAAGTTCAAAATGGCAGGGAAAACATTAGTTCAACTTTCATGCCTGGCAAGAGAGTGCTCAGGGTCACAGCAGTTCACAGCAGGGTCCCTGTGGAGAAGTAGTCCCCACTTCCTGCAACTCTTTCCCATGGGATGAGACCTCAGTTCACTGCTCCCCTGTAAAAAACCTACAGAGGAAAAAAAAGCTCTCTTGGTGGAGAGAATGGATACTTTTCCTTTGGGATGAGTTTTATAGCTGAAACTTACTTTTTCAGCTTGCTTCAGTGGAGAAGATGTTAAGTTATCACTCCTCTCTCAGCTCAGCTCCAGTCTTCAGCTTTATTGGGTACTTTCTGGTCATTATCCTTCTCTCTGGATGGGAGCTTCTGTTGAAAGCTTGCTCCATTTGGCCATCTTACCTCACCCTCCTTCATTTTTGAATGTTGATTTTGTATCCTGAAATGTTACTGAATTTATTTTTTAGTTCTAATGTTTTTCCTTGAGTCTTTAAGGTTTTCTATAAACAAGATAATTTGCTATGCAAATAATGACAATTTAACTTCTTCTTTTTAAATTTGCATGCCTTTTATTTCTTTTTCTTACCTAACTGCTTTAGTTAGCACTTCTAGTACTACCACAGAATAGAAGTGGTGACAGTGGATATCTTTCTTTGTGTTATTCTGGATTTTAGAGGAAATACTCTCAAGTATTCTCCTATAAATATAATATTACTTGTGCTTTTGGTCTTTACTGTGTTGAAGTATATTTCTTCTATAGCTAGTTTGTTAAGGGTTTTCATCGTGAAGGAATGTTGGATTTTGTCACATGATTTTTCTGTATTGAAATATCTGTGTGGTATTTGTCCTTCATTCTCTTAATACAATGTACCACATTTTTTTCCATTTATTGATTTCTGTATGTTGAACCATTCTTGTATGTCTGAGATGAGTCTTACTTGATCATTATAAATGTTCTTTCTTAATGTGCTGTTGAATTTGGTTTGGCCATACTTTTTGAAGATTCTTACATTTGTATTGACCATAGATACTGACCTGTAATTTCCTTTTCTTGCAATATTTCTACCTGGCTTTATTATTGGCTCATGCTGGCTTTATTAAATGACTTTGGAAGTATTTCCTTCTCTTCAAGTTTTACAAAAGTTTCAGAACAACTGGTATTAGTTCTTATTTACATGTTTGGTAGAATACAAACATTGAAGAAATCTGGTGTTGGGCTTTTATCTTACAGAAGACATGTTACTAGTGATTCAATCTCCTTACTAAATATTTGTCTGTTCAGATCTTCTATTTCTTTAGTATTCATCTTGGTAGGTTGCATTTGTCAAAGAATTTATTAACTCTTCTAGGACAGTAATCCTAACTACTGACATGTACTTGTTCATAGTAGTCTCATGATCCTTTGTATTTCTATGGTGTAAGTTGTAATATCTTCTTTTGTATTCTGATTTTATTCATTTGAGACTTTCTCCTTTTTCTCGTTGTTAGTCTAGCTAAATGTTTGCCTATATTGTATGTCTTTTCACAAAACAACTCTCTAGTATATCTTGAATGTTTCTGTTTATGTCTTTTGCTAAATTTTTAATTTGGTTGTTTCTTGCTAATTTGCTTGAATTCTCAGTCCTTCATCGTGATTAAAATTTCTATACTTTAACTGCACCACACCTATCACATTTTGAATTTTTTATGTTACAATTTACATCTTTTTATATTGAATGTTTTTAAACAAATTATTATAGCTATTATTATTTTAATAGTTCTGTCTTTTAATTTTTATACAAATGACATAAGTGATTTACAGAACAACATTTCAGAGTGAGTACTTTGAATTGACTGTGTACTTTATTTTACCAGTGAGTCTTGTACTCTCACATTTTGTTGTTTTTGTTGTTGTTGTTGTTACTCATTAGTGTCTTTTTATTTCATCTTGAAGAACTCCTGGTACCATTTTGGTAAAATAGATTTGAGGATCTGATGGCGGTGAACTCTTTTAGCTTCTGTATTCTGGAAAAAGAACCTTCATGTATTTTCTGTTTCTTAGGAACAGATTTGATGATAACAGTATTCTTTCCTTTTCTTTCATCACTTTGAACACATTACCACACTCTCTCCTTGCCTATAAGATTTCTTTTCAGAAGCCTACTGCTAGACACTTTGGAACTGCTTTATATGCCATTTTTTTTTTTTTTTTTAATTTCCTATGGCTGCTTTTAGGGTCCTCTCTTTGTCATTGATTTTTGACAGATTACTTTTAATACAGCTTGAGATAGTTTTGTTTGGATTAAAACTGGTCAGAGACCTTGACCTTCCTATACTGTATCTGGATATTTATGCCTTTATTTTGATGCTGGGTCATAAATTCTATAAGTTTCATTTTTATTTTTTTTTATTTTTCCTTTTTTTCTCTATGTATTTTCAAATAGCCTGTATTCTATTTTAAAGATTCTTTTTCATCTATTTTGATATAATTGAATGCATTTCTAATTTCATGTATTATATTTTTCAGGTATAGGATTCATTTTTGTTGTTTCTTTTTTAAGTTATTCAAATCTCTCTATTAAATTTCTTCATTTGGATACATTGCTTCTTTATTTTGTTTAATTTTCTCAATTTTCCTAAATTTTGATGAACTTCCTTAATTGTTTTTAATAATTTTTCAGGCAGTTCATATATCCCTATTTCTTTAGGGTTTGTCACTAACACTTTATTTTGTCCTATTGGTGATGTTATGTATCCCTGACTATTCTTTATTCTTATGACTGTACATTAATGCCTACTCATTTGAAGTAGGTACTTATTTCTATCTTCACTGACTGACTTTGTCTAGAAAAGCCCTTTAACAGTTAGCCTGTTCAGATATTCTGGTCAGGCTGCCTGGTAGGGTTTCAAGCCCATGGTTACTACATAAAGTGTGGCACTAAGATGAGCCAGAATCCTGAAGCCACTGAGTCTTTCCTACCCCTGAGGGATATCTGGACACCCCCACCCCCTCCCCTTCAGTATCAATCTGACAGTAATGAAGACAGGAGATTGAATTTGCTTCTCAGGTTTATGTCCTGGGTCTGTAGGATCCTGCCCTGCTCCAGGGTGGATCAGGAGGCTTAGTCATTGCATCCTGGCCTGGAGTCTGCAGGTATGGAGACCTGTCTAGTGCTCAGTTTTACTTTGTTGGGCCCAGTGTTGGGATCCAAGACAAAGTTATATGCTTACTTCCCTGTATTTTTCTCAAGCAAATGTCTGTGCTGTATTGCCTGGGGTCAAGGAAAAGGTGGCAAGGATAATATAAAACTGTACTTCCTAATCTCATTCATGTTTTTGTATTATTATTATCACATCACAACCAGATAGTATGATTTTTTACCTGGTTTCATTAGCTCTTGTAAAGGTATTTTTTGGTGTGGGTAGTTGTTGAAATTGATGTCTTTTCCAGGGGACAATCTCTGGAGAGTCGTATTCTACTATTTTACCGCACCTCTTCTCCACATTTTTGTAATATGTGTAAAATTATCTAATTAAGAGATGTTCTAGTTCTGTAGGCTCAAGACATTTTACCCTAAATTGCTTTAGTAATTCTTTATTTGGATGATGAGTGAGTTTTCCATCTCCCATTTCCTTATTTCCTTTTATGACATATAGAGCCTTGTATTCTATTTTTTTTTTTTTTTTTTAAGGCAGAGTCTCACACTGTCATCCTTGGTAGAGTGCTGTGGCATCACAGCTGACAGCAACCTCAAAATCTTGGGCCTAAGTGATTCTCTTGCCTCAGCCTCCCAAGTAACGGGGACTATAGGTGCCCTCCACAATGCCTGGCTATTTTTTTGTTGTAGTTGTCATTGTTGTTTGGCAGGCCCAGGCTGGGTTCAAATCCACCATACATGTGGTGTATGTCGCTGGCACCATAACCGCTAAGCTACAGGCACTGAGCCAGAATTCTTGTTTTTTAATTAAATAGTTTGAGAATCAGCAATATCAGTAAGCATACTCAACATCAGGAGTTACCTGTAATGAAACAAAAGTTCAAGGTTCATTATAATATTCTTTGCTTAAGAATGATTATAGCTTATCTCACTTAAATCACTCTTCGGCGATATATTATTACTCCTCTCTGTCTTTGTTCATTGCTTCCCACCTCCTAGATCATCTATCTCCATTTCCACCATCTGTATTCCCACTTTTACCTAATGCAAATTCAGATTTCTGCATAATGGTACTATCCTACTATTTTTAGACTTGAATTGCATCACATCTGCTCTTATCTCTATGTCTCATCTCTCAAGACAGTGGCATATAGTATAGAGGTCAAACTAAATTCTCAAAGTCAGAATTCCCTTTCCTTCCACTTATTGAGGTAATGATGAACATATCATGTGACCAAGCAGCTACAGTTTTCTCATAAACTTGATGTGAGATTTAAATATCATAGTGCATGGAAAATATACAGTAATGGGTGGATTTTTTGTTATAAATTAACTTATTAACTTAATAGTAGGAGAGATAATATTAGTCATGAAAGTTGTCAAGTTACTAAAACTTACATTTTATCAGTGGATATTTTTTCAGTACCTGAAAATAAATAAATTACTGCTATTATTTTTATCCATAACAGGGAGTTTCTTGAACTGTGATGGTTAGACCACCACTGCCTGAATTTTCTTAGAAACTTGTTTAAAATCATATCTGTGAAACTCATGCTGTCTTATTGAATTTCTATAGTGGAGATCAAGAATTTGCAATGTAACAAAATTTTAGACTATCCCGATGAACACTAAATGTCATTTGTTTCTGTTTGTGGTCTATTTTATTTCTCCTCATTCTTGTAAATTTTTTTTTAGTTATATTATAGATTAATCTGGTAAAAGGTTAAACTATAAACAAATCTATTCATAAAGAAGTATTACTATACCCACATTCTGTTCACTGAACTTCCACTCAAAGCCCTTAACCATTCTCTTTTAATTCTTTGTGCACCATTGGCTGTGATGTATATTTTCTTATTTCTTTTTATTTATTTTTTCCTACACAAAAGTAGCTTCTATAGATACTATTTTTTGCTAAGTCAATTTATTCTTAAACTTAAGTTAAAGCAGTAGCGCATTACATAAGGTAGATGAGAAGCAAACTAAGCTCTCAAGGGGTTAACATCACATTGCTGTGATGTATTTATCATCCTTCCAGTTTTGCTACCCAAATATTATAGAAAAATGTATGGTATACATGGAAACCCTGTGGTACTGCTGATCTAGGGAAATAAAGTAAATTTGGTCACATACTGCAGAACAACAGTAGGAAGTATGGCAGCTAAAAGAAACAGTGAAGAGTTAGGTAATTTAATGAAGCCAGGTGATTTCTGGATTGACCAGGAGAAAAGAAAAGTGACCTACCTTTCCCCCAGCTCATCAGTAACATTGAGAACTCTGGTCACCTAAAAGTAGACCTAGAACCTTATTATAAAATACGTTTTATTGAGCTATAATTTATACAGAACACATTACACTCATTTAAAATGTGAAGTTTTAAGGTTCTTAATGACTTAATACATTTTTGTAACCACCGCCACAATAAAGGTATAAAATATCTTCCTCACCTTGAAAGGATTTTTTAGTGACCTTTCTTTCCAATTAACACCACCTCATCTTACCCTCATCTCATGGCATTGAACAGCGACTGATTTTTTTTTTCACTATAGATTAAATGTGTCATTTTCATTTAAATTTCTAAATTCTTACCAAATGATTGTCCAAAGAGATTGTGCCACTTTGCGTTCTCACCAGCATGTATGAGAATTCTAATTACAAGAAAAATTCATCAACACTTGTTACTGTCAATCTTTAATTTTAGCCATTCTATTGGCTATAAATCTTTGTATTTCATTTCTATTAAAGAATTAAAGAGAATAATTCAGGTAATAAAAAATCTAGTCAACTCTCCAGAGATGTTCCCAAACATCCTCCCCATCCTCATATGTGCATGCCATTATTTCCATCAAGAGATGTAGTTTATTTCCTTTGCTCCTTAATATGGGCTGACTTCTTGACTGGATTTGATCAATAAAATATAAAAGAAGTGATGTCTTCAGACTTTTGAGGACAACATTTGGCAACTTCTCATTCCTGACTCTAAAAGCTCATGTATTATGATGTTGGAAACCCAACTCAGGTGGAGTTGAAATGATGAAGAACCATAACACCCTAGTTGACAGCCCTAGCTGAGCTCTCAGAAGGCCAACAGCCAGCATCATATGAGTGAGACATCTTGGACAGCCAAATCCTCATAGCTTTCCATTTGACCAGGCTCTTTTGACAGAAGAACCATACAGCTGAATCCATTCAGCCCCCAACTTTGAGAGACAATGTAGGGCTTATTTTAAGCTACTGAGTTTGGAGTGGATAGTTAAGTTGTGATAGAAAATCAAAACATTTGCATGCAACATTCCAAGCTCAATAAAAACTTGTTGAATTAATACATAGATCTGTTTGACACATATTTTTGTGTATTTAGCACTGTGATAAATACTTCAGTATTACTACATGTGTTGAGAAAAATAAAAGATTGCTTTCCAATTTGCAGATTAAGATAGTCTTTAGTTATATTCAGGAATCATTTGACTATAAATCAATGACCTTCATTTGGTCTATGTCAGGAGTCTCTTCATCCCAAATGAGCCCCATTGGGACCTTGAAATAATTTCCCTAGGCACTATGTACCATGTATCAAGCACACTCTCTCTAATACAGCCTTTTGAGTGCCTGGTAATACAACAATACCTGCTTCTTGAGTAACAGTAGAAAAATGACCTACTTCAGTAATGTTGACAGAGATTTTTGTCTTGCACCAGTTCATCCTTTGCGTAAATGAGGTGCAATTTTGAATAGCTGCAGGGTAATAAATTGATGATCAATGGAGCTCATTTGAGCATCTCCCATCACCAACCACTCAGTTGCAGTTTACAGGCTACCGTGACAGATTAAGTACAAAAAGAGGACAGCAATTAAAGCTGCCTTCATGCCCAGAGCACAGGATGCCCTTTTTACCTCTTTTGAGAATGAAAAAGGCAGAATGAACTCATGTAGTACAATCTGCCAAGACTGTGTTTCTATCCTTCTTATTGCCACAAGGAACATTGGAGGCTTGTTGATCGTTTGAGCTGGATGAAACTTAATGCAGTCCAAACATATCATTTGGCAGTTGAGGACAAGGAGGTCTTGAAAGGTTAGGTGATGCTCTGCTAATCATAGAGGAATTAGGAGAACAGATAGAACTAGATGTCAGGTCACTAAAATCTTAATCTGATGTCCTTTCCATGTCAACATATTATCTCTTTGCTTCTCTGGTACTTGGGGCTTGTTTAAAATAATTACTCATGCTTTAAAAGGAATCTGTAATTTCTTTTAAAAGATATATCATAGAGGCTGGAATATATATCAGAAGCATCTCTAAAACCTTATCACTCACCTGTCACTAGAAACCCCTTACCTACGTTAGCCCTGTATTTTATTTATTTACCAAAGCTACCTGGGCAAGTAATATGTGAAAAACCCTGTATAAGATATTTTGGGGAACATAAAATTGTCAAACACTATTTTCTGGGTTAAATTTATATCTGGGAGAGATATCAAAACATCTACAATAAAAATTAGTATACGATAATAAGTTTTTTTAAACATTCAAATTAAATCCTAATTCTGTCCGTAAAACAGTCAAAGGAGAAATTTTGTCTAACAAGATTAAGGGAGACTCCCACAACAGAGGTCATCTATTAATGGTTTGTCAAGGCTCTTTGTTCAGACAGAACTGGCTTCGACTGGAGGAACTTGGTTGCAATAGGTAAATGTTTTTATTCATAAAACCTAGCATTAGTCCCTATCACTTAAGGTACAAGAAAATAATACCCAAAAGTAAGGTAGGCAATGGGAAGAAAACAATGGGCATGGGGGGGGGGAGAAAATACAAAATTAATAATAATCCACAGAATTGTTGCAACTGATAAGATGGAGGTGATTGGGTTATGTTTAATGTCAGCCAGATGGTTTCCATGAGTGATAATTCCATTAACAAAAATAGGAAAGCTGAGAGAAAAGAAGTTTCATGAACTGGAAGGCAATGATGATCATACAACTTGTGGATCTACCCTGAGAATCTCAGTTATTGAGCATTACTCCATCTTGTCAATCTCTTCTTGACTCCAGATAATGTTCAAGATTTAGAACAATGGACCTAGGAATAGATCCTCCCTCTCAGTGCCATCCTTCTCCTGTGGTCCCCTGGGAATCCTGAATATTTCCCTGAAAAAGATACATAGCAGCCCTTAAACTCCACTATAAAAAACTTTCCTAAATGCAGCTAGATATTTCATTCCACACAGCATTTTACTTTATGCAAATAGTCATGTAATGCAAAGGGTAATTTGAGGTTGATAAATTAGCATCCAGGAAAGCGACCTACAAGGAGTTTCAGTAATCCATTTAGTATCTGGCAAGTTTTATAATACTTTGGTCTCTTCCCATGCCCAGGAGTAGTAAATATCCTTCTCTGGATAGAACATGTGCAGAGTGCGTCTGCATTGCAGTACTTTGAAATGCCTTTCTGTGAACAGTTGTTTCATGTTCTAGACTCAAACTTCAGAGTCATATACAATCTGAAGCTTCTTCTAGTTCAATGGGAAAGCTGAAGGCCAGGGAGGACTCATCATTTCTCAGAGTTTTTACTCAGCTAGTTGTCTCAGGTGAGTTCTACAAGCCAAATGATGACAGATTTCTTACTTTTCTTTATCCTTCCCCCATCCCACTTTCCCCATTTCTGACCCTCTTCTTTCATGACTTCATTACTGGTAAAATGTTACTGATAAATAGAGCAATAAAATTATATTAAATAGGGGAAAATGAGGAGTATTGAGAAGATATTGCTTTCACCATAATTGAGACACAGTAGTCTAACTTTAACTGTTGGGGCTCAGGGAACATTGCCCTAAGTCAAAGGCTCGACTTCCTGTCCTCTGCCCTCTCAGTCCCATTCTTCTCTGAGGTTAACCATGGAAACTGGAATCCCTCCTCCCCAAGAGGAGTGCTTTGGTCCCCAAGAGAGGTCATAATTGCAGAACCCCTTTTCCTGAAAATCAGTCATAAAACTCAAAAGTAAGTCTATCTAAAAAGTGGTCATAAAATAATTATGTGGCATACCTTGTTTGACTGGAGGCCTTAAGATTTCCTGCCACATGCCCAGAAGGAAGGAATGCATATTCAGAGAGGCCAAGAAGAATCTAGATAGACCCTGGCTGGGTTTCCCAATTCACTCTGTTATCATTAGGTCATGCCTTTTAGGTCCAGTCATAATTCTGCATGGGTGTTCATGTTGAATCGAACCTAAGCATAAAAATGGAAAATTTCTTTGCTATCATTGAGTTTTGATTCTGAAAACTCCCATGTATATATGTTAAAATAAATAAGCTTTTCTCTTACTAATCTATTGCAAGTTAATTTTTCAGTGAATCTTCCAAGGGTGAAGAGGAAGTTTTCCCTTAACCCCAATATGGCTCTACATAATATGGGGGTCACTACAAAAATCTTGAGGCAGACTGCATTATATTCCATTGTTTTACTTCCAAGATATACACAGTCAACAACATCCTTTTCGTTTCACCCATGCAAGTTTCAACTTTCTTATTGGTGTAGGAGGTAGGAGGGCTTCATTTATTTCTGTTTGTGGAGGTTTTGTTTCTTAATTTCTGTCTTCTCAAAACTTTTGTAACGACCTACATTCTGGTTTAGAAACTGAGATTACCACCCAAAATGAAGTTGCATATAAATTTAGAGTATGATATATTTGAAAAGGAAGGAAATAAATTAAAAATACCTGATGCAAATATCTCAGATGAAGGTGAGGTAATGAAAGTGAATGTTACATGTATCAGAAAGGGGCCAGCTATTACATTTCAAAGTTTCTCTGGCCTAAAGAGTTCATTTCTCTGGGAAAGTAGTTTCACTAAATTTAGCAGCTCCAAGCTGTTAAGTTGAAGAGAAACGGAAGATAAGGTGAGCTTTTTTTAAACTTGAAAATTGCATGTGTGAGCTCCGAATTCAGCAACTTCATTCCTTAGGAATTGGCTCTTCCATCAGGGTTTGCTGTGGGCCAGAGCAGTGTAAAATGAAATAGTTGCCTCTGAGGCCAGACAAGGATTGTTTACAAAGGAAATCTACTTGTCCTGAAGGCCCTATCCTAATGGACTCTTTATTGAGCTTATTATCTTGGTGATAACACACACAATCACTTTGCTTCCTCTTGTTCCAGGCCAAAATGTTCTGATCCTTATGAAAAAACATAGTAATCCAGAGAGGACATGAGGTTAGGTAGCAAGAAGACTACCTATATTTCTATCTCCACTAATGAATTGTTAACTGTAAGTCACTTCTGCTCATCAATTAGAATAATTCCTATCCCTGGCATTTGTATAGAGATCTATGGTTTCAAACCACTTTCATATCTATTTTATTTTTATGAGATTCTCAGAATTACCCACAAGGAGGGTAGAGTGATCTAGATATTATTTTACCATTTTACTAAAGAAGAAACCCACAGGATGGTAAATTAAGTGATTGCCTAAGGTTATACTGCAGTAATGTTGAAATATGTCTTTGAACTCAAAAGGTTTTGACTTTCAAAAGATATGTAAGTATGCATGTATGTGTGTGTGTGTATATATATATGTACATAGATACATATATATATACATTTGAAAGTAAAATTATGCCTTATGCAAATATAAAATGAATACATCATATATTTTATTTAGCTCATTAATTAATAAAGGAACCAGTAGGATGTTACAACTGGTTCAAAGGAAAACTCAAAGTTTCACACATTTATAATCAAATAAGAGATGATGAAATAGCTTTACGCATGAATTTGTAAATTTGAAATTTGCAAAAAACTGTTCAACATCCACTGGGTGATAATTATTTGCATTTCATTTCATGGCACAATTCACAGTTCTGATGGAGAAGATCTTTCTCCAACATCTAGAGTTGGACCTTAAACAAAAGACAGACTAACAAGAGAAAAACAAACAGAAGATTTTTATTAACATGTATATTTTAGACATGCACGAGAGATACCTAGGGAATGGGTAGTTCTCAAAGAGTTGGCTTTGAATTCTAGGCTATATAGAATCGTCAACAAAGAGCAGTATATTTTTAGTGAAACAAATAGGCAAAGGAGAATGAATTAAGTCTCTATGGACTGTAATGTGGGGGAAGGCAAGTAACTGGCAGATAAAGCTTAGTAAATCTTGTTAATGTCCATTTCTCTGGTACCATCTTCAGGCTAAGAGTCTAAAGTTATTGTCAGTGGTTAATCTTTTGGTTAACTGTTGCGTGGGTAGAAGCAAAGATAACCCTTGTAGATGAGCGTCTTAACACAATCCTTCATAATAGTTCTTAACTTGAAATATTATGTTTTAATTTGTTAACATTCTCTCATTATACCATAAAGAAACAGCATAATCTCTCCCTTTCAATGACCTCATAACTGATCAGCTAAGATGTCTATTAAATACATACCAATATTTTAGTTTTCCTAGTTTCAGGAATAAATACTACAATAATCAGGTAACAACAATATCGGTAATAACAAAAAACAACTAGCATTTGTTGGAAACCTATTATGTGTCAATTTTAACAGCATCAGTTAAAAAGGATTTTAATTTATCTTATCTCATTTAATTGTCAAAGCAATTTTATGAAATAAGTGCTATTATTATACCCAATTTACACACAGAAACTGTTGTGGATCTAGTATTGAATGTACCGAAACCATCCACCTAAAATTTACTAAACTAAGATCATAGGTTTTATCTTTTTATAATACTTAAATGAAGTAGATCATAGATAAGATAGTTAACTGTCTTGTACTTAAATTTTCCGGTCTAAAACTGAGAAAATGTGAAAGTATAATACTATTGATGCTACCAGGTATTTAAGGACTTCCGGAAGGAAAATGTTGTATGAGCCTAATACTATGTCACTAGGGTTGTCTAACTATTCAATACAAAGTGAATAGTTTTTATCAATGTCTCTCATTAGAGTTGCAAGGACAGATTGCTCTAGAATAAGGAGATCATTGTTTATAGCAAAAGGAAAACTCTCTTGACTATATATTTGCCTCTGAAATAACATAGAGCTAGAATTCGTGATGAGCAATTTACTAAATATGTTATGATGGACAAGTTATTTAATTGCTCTGAGCCTCAGTTTTCTCACATTTCTCACATATAGAGAAACTATAACTACCTCAAAAGTTATTGAAGTTTAAATGCAATGTTGTGGATAAGTAATTTAACATTGGTGATTGGTACATAGCAAGCACTCGATAAATGGAAAGAATATTATTATTATCAGACACCATAGTTTCAAGATCAACATATTCTTTTAATGTTACTTTATGAGCTAACATAATGATTATGCTAGAAACCAGTTTTAATTAATAGACATTTTAGAGTGGATGCTTATATGCCACCCAAACCCTTCCCTGTCTTTGAGGATTCTCCTAGATTCCTGAGCCTCAGGAAATTAATTTTTCAGTTGAGAGTCTGGGTGGTGCTCCAATGTCCTCTTGATTTTGTACTTCATTGAAGTGCAAGCCAGTAATCAGCCCTCCAAAGTAGGGATATAGAGAGGGATTGGGGCACAGTTTAATGAAAATCACACTAAGAGGAATTCTTTGCCTTTGGTTGGAATGAACATCCTGAGACCATTTATTTCATTGATTTGGAAACTATAACTTTTAAATTGCTTAAATCAATGATCTCACTTTCTAAAGTCTACCTTTCACAAGCCATTGTTAATTTAACCCAGTTTACCCCTCATTCTATTTTTTGTTCCCTTTTTAAATATTTTTATTTAAAATGCTTATAGATACATGTGTATCTTTATAGGGTACATGTGATATTTTGATATAGGCATATTATGTGAATTAATCAAATCTGGGTAATTGGGGTATCCATCAGCTCAGGCACTTATTTCTTTGTGTTAGCAATATTACAATTTGCACTCTTTTAGTTACTCTAAAGTATAACTTTTGTTGATTACGGTCACTTTGTTTTTCTATCAAATAATGTTCATTCTAGATAACTCAATCGTTGCACCCATTAGCCATTCCCACTTTATTCCTTCCTCCTGTGCTATTCTTCCAAGCTTCATGTAATCATTATTATAATCTCTGTCTTCATAAGATCAATTGTTTTAAATATTTAGTTTCCACATATGAGAGAGAATTTGTGAGATTTGTCATTCTATGCTTGGCTAATTTAACTTAACATAATGTTCTCCAGTTCTTTTTTTTTTTTTTTCCCCCCATTATTTCTTTTCAAAATTCTTTTTTTCTTTTTTTTTTTTATTAAGTCATAGCTGTGTACATTGATATGATCATGGGGCATCATACACTAGTTTCACAGACCGGTTGACACGTTTATATCACACTGGTTAACACAGCCTTCCTGGCAATTTCACAATTATTGTGTTAAGACATTTACATTCCACATTTACTAAGTTTCACATATACCATTGTAAGATGCACCACAAGTGTATTCTCACCAATTCCCCTCTATCCAAGTTGTAGCAAATGGCAAGATTTCATTATTTTGATGGCTATAGAATGTTCCATTGTCTTTATGTTCCACAATTTCTTTATACATTCGTTTGTTG
>CAUYPK010060457.1:0-33136 GCA_963574355.1 Loris lydekkerianus | reverse complement strand
TTGCCTCTGGCCGTCCTCAGAGTTGGGGAGGTGTCTCTCCAAGATTAGACCCCAGCAGGATCACTCTATTGTTGCTGGATCTTTGTAGGGAGTGACCCTGTGTAGTTCCTTTGGGGCTGCTGCAGTTAGGGAGTTCTGGTTGTGGAAGCAGCTCCGGTGTGCGACACACCCACGTTCAGCAACAGGGCTGGGGGTAGTGCGCACGGTTCTCTGTGCCTGGCGCCCAGTGACTTTGTCACAGAGAACCCAGGGCTCTAGCAGTCTCTGGCCAGGAGAAGGGCTCTGCGCAGAGGCAGGGAGGGCTCCAGAGGGCACAGCTACCAGAGTCCCTGGTCAGATGGATGAGCTAGTGTGGAGGCTGGGAGGACACAGGAAGGGGGACACAGGGTTGCGTGGCTCCCGCAGTTCCTGGTCAGGGAACGTGGAGCCCCAGTGGGTACAGGTCACAGGTCGGGGGTCGCTGCACACCTCTTATAGAGGTCTGGGCGGTGCCAAGCCCAGGAGTTTGAGGTTGCTATGAGCTGTGACGTCAGGGCACCCTACCCAAGGCAATAGCCCAAGGCTCCAGTGTGCCAAAACCGTCTCACTCTGCCCCTAAGGATTAGGGCTGTGAGGCAGTTCTGTCCCCGCCTTTAAGCTGCTCAGTCACTAGGTTACTTTGTCCCGCCCGTTCCTTGCTCTGGGACCCTGAGGGCGGAGCTTGCAGGAGCAGTTTTTTCACACAATGGCTTTCACTGAGCCCAGGTCAGTGGCTCATTTTGGGGCCCCGGACAATGCCCAAAGTTCTCCACACTTTTGCTCAAGCTCTCCCCAAGGCAGTTCAACTGAGCACCAAGTCCAAGAACACCAAAAGAGTTCACAGGTAAGGCCTTTCCAGTTTGCAGTCTCACTGCTGCTTGTACTCACGGTTGCCGGCGTGATTAGGTCGATTGAACACACGCAGCCACTTGCCAGTTTTCCACTGTTTTTGTCCTCCTCTTGGGGTCCAAAAGTCCCTTGCTGGCTCCCCTATATCCTCAAAGGGATGATCATAGGCAGATCCCACCGGCCAGAGATGTCTGGAGTCTTCCTGAGTACATATCTTAAGTTGTGGTTGCAAATATAGTAACTGCATGAATTCTACCTCACTGATTAAGGCAAAATTTTTAATTTAGTCATCTCTTTTTATATAACTAAGAAAACTGATCTCATGTATTCTAACCAACTCACTTTAGTGATATGTCACTGATTTTTCTTACGTTAAATTTTTTTCTTATCAAATTATAATGTAACACTAAAAATCTGTTCTAGAAATGAAAAGACAGCCAGGACTCCAAAAGGATGTGAAGGAAAGTCCCACAGCACAAATTAGCTGAAAGAACACAAAATCAACACAGTGTCGCTCACCTAGTTGCTATAAACTAGATGAACAGCTCTCTGTCCCTCTTCCTCTCTCTCTCTCCATATACACATCTATTGATGTATGTAACATTTGTGTATTTGTAAATGGCTCCCAAACCACTTTAAAATAGATTGCAGGCATAATGACACTGAAGCCCTTACCATCCATCTTCTCAAAATTAGGGCGTGTGCCTATGTAAATTTAACATTGATATCATAATATTACCTAATCTACTGTCTATATTAAAATTTCCCCCAATTGTCCTCACTATGTCTTTCAGCTATCTTTACATAAATTTTCCAGATGTGGTCTCTGTAGTTTCCTTTAATCTAAAAGTATCACCTGTCCTTTTGTCTGTGGGAGGGGAGGGATTTTTTTGTGATTTTGACATTCTGGAAGGGTCTTGCCTGGTTTATTACTAATATTTTTCTTTAAATTGACATATTTTTGATACTGAAAAAATGAAGCCAAAAAGAAAACAAAAAACTTTCATACATATTCCCGGTTTGATGGTCTAGTTATCTGTTTTCTAAAGTATATTTAAACAACTGTGTAACTTTCAAACCACAGGCATCCATCTGTGGGGCCTCCCTCACATAACCCTGTACTTGGCCTGCGAGAAGCTCCCTCATCCCAGCTGGTCCTGTCCAGCCTTGACCTGACTCCTCCACCAGCAGGAGCTGGGCACCCGTCAGAGCACCTGGTACAGTGTGGGGGCAGCTGCTCAGCTACGGTGTCCCTTCCTCCTTGGGAGAGTTCAGGCCTGTGACTTCTACCAGATCCCAAATGGCACTGAACCAGGTGTCTACACTGGGGTGTCATACTTCTCATGTACAGAAGAGGAAATGGAGGCTTGCAGAGATTAAGCTGCTTTCCCAAATCCCCCAAGTCAGCTAGGCTGCAAAAGCACTTTCCACTACACCAACTACATGCCAAGGATGTGCCAAACACATGCCAAGCTAAAGACTCTCCAAATGCTTCACCAGTAACTACAACCAGGGCTATTACCAAGTCTATGTTCCAGGTGAGGTGCCTAAAACTCAGGAATATAGGAAGAGGTTTGCCTAGGCCACACAGCCTGTAAGTAACACAGCAGTTTCACAACTCAGGTCTGTATCTCCCACTCACCCCCCCCCCCCATCCCCTCTAGCCAAGGACTTCCCTCAGGAGGAATACACCTCCCAGGCAATGCAGAAGGCATGGTGGCAGCCAAACCCCTTCTCAGAGTCAGTAACAGTTTGTCAGATTTCTCCTAAAACATGAGACCAAGGACAGAAAAGCTGTCCTGGAGGGGGCTGGCTCTGCAGAAGTCCAGGCCTGCCTGGGGGAGCCAGTGGCCAACTAGAGCCAGAATCCCAGACATGCCTCCCATTTACTCCTGCTTCATCTCATCACGTTGGCTGTGCCTCAAATCCAAATCCCAACAAAGATCTCTGAATCTCAACTCTGCTATCCCAAAGAGTAGAACCATCTACCCCTCCAAATACACTTCTGCCCCTCTTGCAAGCCTTTCTAAGAACACTAAACAAGAGGCCAAAGCACAAGTCCTATATTTCTACAGAACTTTTAACCTGTGTTCGCAGGTTGTGATGGCTCAACCAGCCTCAACTCCTGGCGCCCTCACTCCATCACCCCACATGCTCACTCTCAGGGAGGAGGTACCAGAGGCTTTCCTGAGGTGAAGATCAAGAGTAAGGCTTTCAGTGCAACAAAAGCCCGGTGCAGTGCCTCCAGTCTAGTACCTCTGTAAATCAGAGGTCAGAAGGCTCAGCAGCCCAGAAGCAGGCGTGGGAGCTGGATTATGGCACTGACAGTCAGGGTAGGGACACTTCAGATGAAGTCAGGGTCAAGCCCGCCACCCACCCCTCATCTAGGTATGAGCTCCACAGATCAGACATGTCTTCAAAGTCCCATTCCATACCAACATTCTCTGAGTGGAATGAAGAATACATATTCCTCCTTGTGGTCAGTCTACTTTTCCTTGTTGTTGCAGTTCGGCCGGGGCTGGGTTTGAACCTGCCACCCTTGGTATATGGCGCCGGCGCCCCACTCACTAAGCTACAGGCGCTGCATTTTTACGTGTTATATTATTACATAGTAGAGTATTGTCTCTACTCATAGTAGAGTATTATCTCAAGTTAATAATAGCTCTCCCACATCTCTGTACAGGTGAGAGGTTGTCTACCATGAAGAGGTTTACACATGACAACCCACATTTTAAGCATATACCACATACCTACATGGTGAGCTAACCCAGCTCTCTACATGTATCATATTATCTCTAACCCTCCCAACCTCTCTGCTAAACAACAGCATAAAGACTTCAGGAAGCTCTGGCTTTCCCACTACTCCGTTCTAGGCTGTTTGACAGTTGGTGAAGTTCGTCTAGCAGATTGGCAGAACACTTTCATTTTTGCTGCTTAGAAAGCAGGCAGAAATGGGTGAGAAAGAACGCCCCAATGCCCAGTGGGCCTAACGCACAAGACTCTGAACATAAACAGCTGCGAGGAGCTTCTCCCTGAAGACAACCAGCTCCTTCCATATAAACTATCCAACACAAGAATGCCCAATATCAGGACACACATCAGGGGAAACATGCAGGTCTGCTGACTGTGACGCCAGCTTTCTCTAGAAAATTCAGAGATGCTACCGAGACAGGAGAAGGAATCTTAAACATTACTAATTTCTGGGCATCTGCTCTGTGCCAAAGCTACTGCAGGTACTTTACCTACCAATAACACTCCAAACATCCCTAAGGCTAGGGTTTGCATTTTTACTGTCCAAAGAGGAAACCAAAGGCCCCAGAGGTAAGGAGTGGAGTGCCATAGGTCAAACCAGATAACCTAGCTCTAAACACTACTGCTCTTTCCATGACCAGAGATCTCAAGTTACATACAAGCACATCCCCATGCAGACCTCCTGCACAAGCCCCAAGCTGATGTGCCCCCATGCTCCCCCTCCTGCCTCTCTGCCAACTCGCAACCTCAGTTGGGGCCACTGTGGTCTCCCCATGAGACCAAGCCAAGTCATCTCTGGGAATTTCTTCTCCATCTTTTGTCTCCGAGTCCTGCCACTGTCTCTGCTAAATAATGAAACAATGACCCAGTCCTCCCATGCTGAGGCCGTAATGGCCCCAAAGCCCAAACCTCTGCATTTCTCTCCTGGGCTGCTTCTTTCTTTCTTTTGATTTTTTTTTTTTTTAATTAAATCATAGCTGCATACATTGATATGATCATGGGGCATCATACACTAGCTTCACAGACTGTTTGACACATTTTCATCACAATGGTTAGCATAGCCTTCCTGGCATTTTCCCAGTTACCGTGCCAAGACATTTACATTCCACATTTACTAAGTTTCACATATATCCTTGTAAGATGCCCTGCAGGTGCAATCCCACCAGTACCCCTTCCTCCACCCACCTCCCCCCTCCCTCCCCTCCCTTTCCCTCTTTCCCCTATTCTTAGGTTGTAACTGGGTTACAGCTTTCATGTGGAAGCCCTAAATTAGCTTCATAGTAGGGCTGATGTACTGGGCTGCTTCCTTCTTAAGCAACAGCCTTCCTGCCTCCAGTCTTGCCAGTTCCAAACTACTGTCCACAGAAACACACGCGCTGGCTTTCTACAGTACAGGGGGGCTTCTGCTTCCAAACCTTCAGTGCTTTCCCACTGTCTAGAATGATGTTTCCCAAAGTGGGAGATGTTTTGGTAGCACATAGAGAAAGCTGGCATCACATTGTTTAAAAAAAAAAATGGTTTTCTTTTGGTTCTCTTTCCATTTCTCTGAACAATGAGCAGAAAAATTATAAAGTTCAAATCTCCCTTTTTAACAAAAGTAAAGCATGGCTCAAGGTCATAGCCTGTGGCAGGTTAGAAATGGACAACTGTTTGGTTTTCGGAATACAGGCATGCTCATACACGTGTGTTTGAGCTCATATACATGTACTTAAGGGAAGGATACTGGTCTTCTATTTGCATTAGTGATACAAGATTTCCTTATCTAAAATTCAAAAACCAGATTATAAAAATACATTATATTGGAATACACATGGCATTGATCCCACAACAGGGGTTGTGAAAATGGTTCCATAATACCGATAGTTTGAGAAAGACTGTCTGTCCCCTTACCCTACATGGCACTGGGAGCAGCTCTAAACGCTGGCCTACAGACACCAAGGCTCCTGGATCCCTTCACTGCCTTCTCCTCCTATGTTCCCTCCACTCAGACATGAAAAGCACCACTTCCTGAATTAGCCATGGTCTTTCAAAACTTCATGCCTCTGCCTCTGCTGTCTACCCTGCCTAAACCAGGTGTCCACGATAAGTTTCAGAAACTTAATTCACTCTTTAAGATTCATAATATACAACAGTATTAAAGATTAAAAGCTCTGAGAAGTCCCTCAAAAGAAGGAGAAAATTATCAGCACTTCTCAAAATCCCATAATATATATTAACATTCCCTGGAAGGAATATTCTACAAAGTACACTTTGGGAAATACTGGCCTGGAATGTTCTCCTCCTCCCCACCATCCAACCAAATTCCACCCTTCACTTGTCCTTCAACAATTTACTCCAATGTCATTTCTTTGTGAAGCCTTCCCTGTCTCCATGCACATAATCAGTTGTTCTCTCTCATGCATGCTCCTGTAAGACTTTGTGAAGTCACATACACGTATTTAACTCACAGGACTTGACCCGTAAGTATTCAGTGAGAAAAGAAGAGAGGGGAAAAGAGCAGTGCAGGTTCCTTTGCCCACTAGCCCATTCAATAAGCTGATAGGCCAAAGTGACCCCTGAATTGTCCCACTTCTCACAGGCCTCTCTCAGTGTGCCCATCTGATGAGCTGAGCTGAAATTCTATACCTCATAGATATTTTTCATACCACATGGCTCCTAAACATCGACCAACTGCTTCTTCACCTGGGCTCTACCTCTCTGAAGTGCAGGGAGGTCAAGTTTAACTTTGGTTTCTACATAGTGAAACCTGTGGCCACAGACTCTCAGCATGCCAAAGAGACCAAAACGGCTACCCATCCATCCACTGCCCAGAGACGGAGTTCTCTCCAGGGGAAACCAGCCTCGGCTGGAAACTCCTGAGGCAGCCCCACACCATTTGAAATAACTTACGTATTTGGACTAAGACAAAATCCAACTGCCTGTAGTCTCCCAGTGGTATTAATTCAGGCTCCTGGGACAAAAAAAAAAAATCTCCCAAGAGTAGGGACAAGACAAGAAATCTGTCCTTTACCAAAAGACAGACAGGCAGGCAGGCACACACCCATCCCAGGTGATTCTGCTGCTACCATCAGCCTAGCACCCCATGTCAGAATTGAAGTCTAGGGCTCCACAAATAATAAGCCCTGAAGTCAGAGCAGAAGTTCATTCCACAGCCATTGAAACTCTCTTTAGCACCTTTCAGAAACACTCAAGGTGGGTGGG
Organism: Loris lydekkerianus; assembly: GCA_963574355.1. Lineage (NCBI taxonomy): Eukaryota > Metazoa > Chordata > Mammalia > Primates > Lorisidae > Loris > Loris lydekkerianus. The sequence goes on along the minus strand of CAUYPK010060457.1, from coordinate 26,317 downwards.
GATAATGATTATTAACAGGGATCTTCTCATCTACATTTTTAACTCTTGATCCACCATCAGTTCTGGATAAAAGCTAAATATAAGATCTGAACAACAAAAACAGCTTTGGGTCAGCCACTGCAGAACAGTGGGTATGGTACCAGCCGCATGCACTGAGGGTGGTGGGTTTGACCCCGGCCCGGGCTAGCTAAACAGCAATGACAACTGCAACAAAAAATATCCAGGCATTGTGGTGGGCACCTGTAGTCCCAGCTACTGGGGAGGCTGAGACAAGGGAATCACTTAAGCCCAAGAGTTGGAGGTTGCTGTGAGCTGTGATGCCACAGCACTCTACTGAAGGCAACAAGTGAGACTCTGTCTCAAAAAAAAAAAAAAAACTTTGTCAGATAGCACCCTACATTCTTACTTTGAATTGCCTACATGGAACTCAATGTGGTAATGAAAACATTAGGTCAAAAGAAAGGTCGGATTTCCCTTACCCTTACTTTGCTTAAGCCCACACATGCACATGTGCAAGTGACCGCGTGGGTCAGAGTGATGTGACTGAGGCACCTCTTTAGAAAGGATACCATGAGATTTTGCAAATCTCAAAATTGGATCATAACCTTAGCAACTCAAGAGTCTAAGCCTCCTTAGCAATTTATAATCAGGTAGATGTTAAAAACAAACAAGGTTGTTCCTCTTCATAATTCACAGTTAAAATAAACCTCCCAAGGAGCAATCAGACAAAGGCAACAGTCTTGAGAGAAAACCACAGAACCAAAGGAAACTGAAGTTCAATGGTGATTCTTAAATTGAAAGGAAGAGTTGAGGGAGGCAGAGGGAAGAACATGGAGGGAGGGAAGAAAAGAAATAGAAGGAGGAAGGGTGACAGGGAGACAGGAAGGAAGGAAAAGAAGTAAGGGGAAGGAAAGAGAACGGGCCTGTCATCTTTAAATGCTTTTTTTTTTTTTTTTTTTTTTTTAAGACAGAGTCTCACTTTCTTGCCCTCAGAGTGCCGTAGCCTCACAGCTGACAACAACCACTAATTCTTGGGCTTAAATGACACTCTTGCCTCAGACTCCCAAGCAGCTGGGACTACAGGTGCCTGCCACAATGCCCGGCTATTTTTCTTTTTTTTTTTTTTAGGGTCTCGCTCTGGCTCAAGCTGGTCTCGAACCAGTGTGCTCAGGCAATCCACCCACCTCAGCCTCCCAGAGGGTTAGGATTATAGGCATGAGCCACCACGCCCAGCCTTTTAAATACTTTTTATAAGACTCTTACTCAAGTAGAACTAAGTTGGATATTCTAAAATTAGACAAAAACCCTGAGTTATAGCAACAAACATATTTTTTTCTCATTCTTATGTTGAAAGATGCAGTTTTCTTGTTCTAGAGCTCTTGCGGGGCCCTCCTGGACATGGGATAGAAGGATATAGAACAGACCAGTCTAAGTCCAGAGCACCAAGCCTGTGTCTACTGTAAACTCCTGGCTGCCTGCCCACCACTCTCCTATGATCCCAGTTACTCCCTCCTGCAGGTGGGCTCGCTGCGTCCCCTGGTCAGCCAAGAGAGGTCAGCGTTACAGCAGGAAGGGATGTGGCGTTCCCAGTCCAGCTCTGCACTCTGTGCCTTCCACCTGCCTCACAGATCGGCGTTAAGGTGGAAACTTTGCAGACAAATAATAAAGGTGATGATGTATCTACTCCTCTCTCTGTCATATATCAGAAAGTTTTTTCTTCTTCACATAGACCCATGGCCACTAAGTAGTTTTACTGTTTCTTACAACTGTTTATATGTCAAACTCTCATCATCTTTTTTTCAGGTAGACCCAGTTTTCAAAATAGATTTTTGTTCCATGCTCACACAAACAGAAGTGAAGGACTTGCTCCAAGCCAAGTTAATTCTCACAGCAAAGATGAAACTTTTCCTATTACCCTTTCCTCTAATGCTTGGATTCAAGTTTAAAACATGCCTGATAAAGACAAGGATAATTTTTCAAGGTTAACGACTAGTCAAATTCCTCCAAGCAAGTGGACCACAATGAGGCACTTCTGCCTCCTCCTGGAGACTGAGCAGAATTCTAACGTAGGGTTGTTTACAAACACTACCAGGAGGTCCAAAAGAAGAAAGATTCTGCCAAGGCCAACAGATGCAAGCTCTCCAGACAGTCCCCTTCCAGAAAAATGAAAGGTGTTCCAGATTGTGCCTCACATAGTCCAGTGCCATATACCCCAATCACTCACAGTTCTCTGTGTCTTAGAAGAACATAGGATACAAAACTAAACAACAGGATGATTTATGAACTGCATCTATCCCTACACTGTTAGCAGAGGTTCTGAAATCAACATTATACTACATTGTAAAATAGTCATAATTTTGACTTGAAAAGGAGGACAAAGATATGTTCCAAATGGGTTGGCACACTTGAGACACCCCATTCCCAAAGTGTGCACTATCAATAATTCTTTATAAGAATAATTTTTAAAAGCCAAATTGTAATGCACCAAAGAATTCCTTTGTAGCCAAGGCCTCCTGAAATTATCTAGCTCATCTCTCAGCTCCAGGAAAACCCTCCCTTTCAGACAGTCACTCAAATCAAGCCAGATCTGTGGGATGAGGATTCAGGATAAATTAGGTCAAAGAATAAGCCTCTGGAAAAGCAAGAGTTTTCATAAAAATGGAAGTGTATGCTCAGCCTTCTCAGGCATTAGTAAATGTGAGAGAGGGTGAAGGTAACTTAAGGGTCTAATAAAATAATTACAGGACGAAGAATTCTTACAGACAAATACTGCCTGAGAGCAGCAGACCATTTTCTGGGGTTTGGGGACGCTGCTATTCGGCAGATTTCACTGTGATGGCATTACCTGTGGGTGGGAACACCCCCCCCATCCTTCCAGCCCAGGGAACCCCTCCTTGGGGGCAGACCCCTGCAGGAGTCTGGCCCTGCCCTTCCCCTCAGCTGGGCTCAGCTCAGTACTCTTTCCCTCCCTCCCTTCCGCACTGCTCAGTAGCACTGAAAAGGGGTCTCCTCACTGGACTGGAGCTTCCAGAGGGAGAGGGTCTTGCCACAGCTCAGCACAAATCTGCCTGGCCCAGAGAGGGGCCCAATAAAATTCAGGTGAATAGATGAGTGACCAAACATATGAACAAATCAGTAAGTGACTAAACAAGGGGACAAAGGCTGGTTCCCAGTCCCTTATTTTAGTTAACTGTAACTCATTTCTTCAACTAACCCTTCTTGAGCACCAACTTTATATCAAGTGGAACTCAGCAAACAATATATCCAATCTATCTGACAACCTAAAACTCCAAGTTGAAAAACTCTTCCAGGGAAGTCCACCATGAGGTAAACAAAAGTACCTTACCGGAAAGCGTGACAACTATAGGGTCCTTTCTTTTCAATATTGTCTAGAAAATACATCTTTCACAAATAAGTTTTGATCTGTTACTAGATCAGGCAAAAAACGCCTGGATGGATTCCTCACTGAGCTCTCACTGAAGCACTGAGTGCTCAGCACACTCACAGCTCAGTAGGGAATAGGGCACCCCAGGGTGGGGCCAGCACACACCCTCCTGCTTTGACCTAGGGAAGCTCCCAGGGGAGGAGTGGCAGGCAATATTGTTAACAACAGATAATGGATTCTCAAGAGCAATTCCAGGGAGGCTACCTGAACAAAGGGTGGCTAGGCACTGTGACAAACAATTACTCTTTAGCAATCCTATCCCACCTACCTCATATACAGGAAGGAGAGGCAGCATACCCACGCTTAGAGATAACTAATATAGTCAAAGGAGTTCTGCCAGAAATTAAGAAATAAGTATCATAATTACGCAAGTACTGATAATCATAATAGTAGCTAGTATTTATTGAGACTAGGCTATGCACCAGGCTTTGTTTTAAGCACTTTACATATTAATTCATTAATCCTCACAATGGCCATCATAAATATAATTATTATCCTTAAGTCACAGATAAGTTTTCTTAGGTTATCCACTCACAATCACAGAACAAGAACTGATGGAGCCAGGCAGCATGGTGCTAATCGTGCTCTTAATACGTCTATTCTACTCTACTGCCCAAAATCTTCTATGTTATTTCCTCATAAAAGTTAACCACAGTCTACAAAGGACTTGTCCCTTGGGAATACATCACTTAATTTTAAAATATGGAAGCTACTGAGAAAATAGAACTCATTTCACAGTTGCTTTGCAAACTATTTAGAGAACCATATCTCTAACACAGCATTGCCACAAATCTGTTGTTTCACTTACATTTGTAACCACATTTCATGCTAAAGATTCCAAGGATTACTGATGTATTCTAAAACTAGATTTTCCCATCTAATAGAACACTAAGCTTGATGGTCAATTGGCTCAATTACTAAATCAATAAGATAGACTGCATTAATCAATAGATTATCCCAGAAACTTTTGTTACAGCTTTATCCTTAAAGCTGAAAGAGTCACTCCAAAATTTAGATACCCTCAGACTACGTGATATTAAAAAGTAGACACTGCCCAGGAAAAGTCCACTCACCTGAAAGGCTAGCAGCCCTGGGCTCCAGACTAATTTCTGTCTCTACTTGGGTCACTTTCAACAGATGGTTCAATACTACAGGCCTCCATTTTCGTGGCTGTACCTGACTCACAGGCTGTGGGAGGACTAAATGAAATTACACACTGGAGGCGTCCAGTCCAGTGCCTGCACAAAGGTTGGTGGCAGATGACACCAACCTGGAATTGTGTCCATCCCCTCCATATGTTGTTGCCAACATTCAACATCTTCCTCTGGCCAAGTGGAAAAAACCACATTGTTATGCCTCAACTCCATCTTGCTAAGGGCTTTCAACACTCCCCATTTATGACAGTAAGCTCAGCTGAAAGAGTTTAGTAACAACAGCAAAACCCCAGCTTCCCCTTGTAAGTACACCCCTTACCAGGCTCTTGTCAAATTTGGCTTGCATTAAGGACTCCCCCTCCCCTACCGAGAGCCCTTTATAAAAGATTTTCACCCCTGCTCCTAGGGGTCGAGAAACTTTTGAGGCATAAGCCTGCTCTCGGCCCAGCTCATCAATAAAGGACCCTTGCTTAATTTGGACTCAGTGGGCCGGTGTTTCTCTATTCCACTCGCCTCGAGTATAACATTTGGGGGCCCCAGCAAGATTCACCAACCAGAGGATTGGCCTCCCTGTGTAGCCCCCTGGAGAGGATAGGAATTATAGGGGAGGTGCCCCCTGAAAAGTTTCAGGGCCCTGTAATTTCTGAACTCCTCATGAGAGCTTCAGAGGGACTCCTTCCAACTCCCTACCAAATTCAGGTCCTCCAACTTACTCTTGACAAGTGTCCGCATTATTTGTTTGAGTCTGTGATGTTTGTTTAAGTCTGTGGTATTTGTTTGAGTTTGTGGTATTTGAAATTGTTTTTTTTGTTCAGAAGGGCCCTGAGGTACCTTCAGGGGGAGACCACTGGACAGGAGCCCTGGCCTGTCAGAGACACTAGGACACTAGTGCTTTGGTCTTTTTGCCTCGGGGAAGCTTGGCTGCATAGGCACAGGTGAAAAGGGAGCCTCAGGGGTTGGCCCTGGGGACAGGTCCATGAACTTGTAAGACAGGGTTCCTCAGGGAACCTGGCCTGTCTAGGACTCTCAGAGACATGTGCTGTGAGTTCTACCCATCCCTAGAAACACCAGGACACTGTTGGGGAGCCTCAGCCTCAGATGTGCACTTTGGGCGTGTGTATATATTTGTTTATAGTAACCACTGCTTTTAGGGAATTGTGTGTATTACAAGTCATTTTGTTTGTCCTGGTGATGTCTATTTTTGTTTATCTGTCAAATTGTGAGATCTCATACTGGAGTCCTTCTTACCTATCCCCAAACCCCCAGTCCTTCCCCCTTCAGAGGAAGAGGATTTGCCCCCACCTTACAACGTAGAAGGGCTATCCTCTCCCATAGTCTCCTTGATGGGAGAAACTCCCTCAGCACTCCCACTCGTGCATTCCGCTCCCCAGCTCTCATCCCCGGCATCTTGCCTTTGGTCTCACAGGAACCCCAAGTCTAAAGGAGAGGTCCAGATCCTCCCCCTTTGGGAGACATCTCCCAGGTAGAAAGCAGGAAGAGGCATCCACTCCTTTCTCGTCTATGTCTCTTTTTATTTCTTTCTTTTTGAGACAGAGCCTCACTATGTCACCCTTGGTAGAGTGCCATGGCATCACAGCTCACAGCAACCTCCAACGCTTGGGCTTAAGCGATTCTCTTTCCTCAGCCTTCCAAGTAGCTGGAACTATAGGCACCTGCCACAATGCCCAGCTGTTTTTTTGGTTGTAGCTGTCATTGTCCTTTGGCAGGCCGGGCTGGGTTTGAGCCCACCAGCTCTGGTGTATGTGGCTGGCACCTAGCCCCTGAGCTACAGGTGCCGAGCCTCTATGTCCCTTTTTCAATAGGGTTCAAACTGAAGCTAGAAAAGCCTTCTTGACCAGTTTTGGTGATGCTGGAAAGGAAGGGCAAAGGGAGTTTAACAGTTTTTCCGGTGGAACAGCCAGATTGGAACCCCAATACCTCAGCAGGATCCCAGGCCACAGGGGTCCTCAAACTACGGCCCACGGGCCACATGAGGCGGTGTGATTGTATTTGTTCCTGTTTTTTTACTTCAAAATAAGATATGTGCAGTGTGCATAGGAATTTGTTCATAGTTTTTTGTTTTTTTTTAAACTATAGTCCAGCCCTCCAATAGTCTGAGGGACAGTGAACTGGTCCCCTGTTAAAGTTTGGGGACCCCTGCAAGCTTTTTACTGGTCTCTTTCAATTGGCCTATGGACAGCAGCCCCAAAACCTATAACTTTATTAAAAACTACTGAGGAGGTCCAGGGCCCAGAGGAGTCACCCCCGTTTGACCCCATGGCCCCAGAAAATGCCAGGGCAGTGAATGTGCCTCTCAGTCAGCCCCAGACATCGGGAGGAAATTACAGAAGCTCAGGTGGCACCTGTGGCTCAAGGAGTAAGGCGCTGGCCCCATATACCAGAGGTCAGGTTCAAACCCAGCCCCGGCCAAAAACTGCAAAAAAAAAAGAAATTACAAAAGCTGGAAGGATTTTCTAGGATGAACTAAGTTAGAGTCAGGGACAGGAAGAAAACCAGCAACTCCCTCTCCCAAGCCGACTGAAGCTAGAAAGAGACCAATGTACCTACTGCAAAAAGCAGCCATTGAAGAAGTGAATTCCTGGGGCTTGGTGCCGACAGTAAGCTCATGCAGAAGATCTTGGCACTGCCTACTGAAAGAGACAGTGACTCAGATTGAAGGGACTGGGGCTCTCTCCCTTTAGGCCCCTGAGAGCCCATGGTGAAGCCAAAGTGGGAGGCCACTTAATTAAATTTCTGGTGGACACAAGGGGGTGGAGTGGTCTGTTTTATAGGAGCCCATGGGAGCTTTATCTGAGAGATCCCCATCCAAGGAGCCACTGGGACCACCCAGATGTGTCCAGTCACTCAACATCAGACTGTGGACCTAGGACAAAAGCAAGTGACCCATAACTTCCTGGTAACCCCAGATTGCCCTTACCCCCTCCCGGGCAGAGAACTGCTCCAGAAACTCCAGGCCACTATTTCATTCTCTCCAGAGGGACGTGACATAGTATTAGACCCAGGCCCCACTCTGAGGCCTGAGTCCCCTGTGTACCAGTGACATTTGTCTTGTCCACTCCTTTATCAGAAGAGTACCTCCTTCTAACTGATGGAAATGTGGCCAAAGCAAAAACCACAGCCCCTGCACTATCAGCCCAGCTACAAGCAGACTTTCCTGGCGTATGGGCAGAATCTACTCCCCCTGGACTGGCCCCCATCATCCTACAACAAAAAACGGCAAGTCCGGGAATTCCTAGGGGCGGTGGGCTACTGCCGGTTATGGAAATCACAAAGCTCTTGTAGGCTATCACGACTGGTGATGAGCTCCTCCTGTGGACAGACAAGAGTTATCAGGCATTTAAAACTCTAAAGCAGGCCCTTGTAACAGCCCCAGCCTTGGCTTTACCAGATATCACTAAGTCATTCCACCTGTCTGTCCATGAAACCAGAGGTATTGCCAAAGGAGCTTTAACACAGACTCTCGGACCATGGAAATGGCCAGTGGCTTGTCTAAGTGCCTTGACCCAGTAGCCACTGGGTGGCCGGGCTGCTTACGAGTCATTGCAGCCATGGCCCTGCTGGTGTGGGAGGCGGACAGACTGACTCTGGGACAGGATTTAATTTTGACAGCCCCTCACGCAGTAGAGACCCTCCTTCGAGGGGCTATAGGTCACTGGATGTCAAACACCAGACTCACCCAGACACAAAATCTGAATGAGATTATTCCTAGATATGGGCTACTTCTTTCAATTGGCTCAGATAATGGGCCAGCTTTCCTTTCTGCTTTGACCCAAGCAATTAGTAAAGCCCTAGGTATACAGTGCAACCTCCATTGTGCCTACCGGCCCCAAAGGTCGGGACAAGCAGAAAGAATGAACTGGACCCTAAAAGAAACTTTAACCAAACTCATTAACGAGACCAGAGGAAAGTAGACAGAGCTCCTGCCCTTAGTAACTCTCAGAGCAAGGTGTACTCCATATACAATAGGTTTTGCTTCTTATGAAATTACGTATGAGACCTCCCCTCCTGCTCCCCCATGTACCCTCAATTAGCAGACATACCTAGCCATACTCTTTTAAAGTATCTCCAGTCCCTCTCCCAGATCCAGAGGGACATCCACCCCAGATTCAAGATATTTACTGGGATCACAGGGGAACCAAAAAGGACTCCAAAAGTGCCTTTCAGCCTAAACATCGAGTGTACATTAAGCCGTTCCAAAAAGCCTCACCCTCAAGTGGGAGGGTCCCTTCACCGTTATCCTCACCACACTCACAGCTGTGAGAGTCGATGGTTTTCAGCATGGATATACCACACCCATGTGAAGACTGAAGAGATGGTGGAGCCCACTGGACGGCAGTCCGAGGAGAAAAATCTTCTCAAGCTAAGACTGTTAAAATCTTGATTTCTTAGCAAAGTATCTCAAGAATGGAAGAAAAAGTATCCAATGTACTCAGCCCTACTATGAAATCAATTTATAGCTTTCTTATGAAAGCTAGAACCCAATTATAGCCCAAGAAGAAGGGGAAAGGGGAGAGGGAGGGGAGTGGAGGGGGGAGGATGGGTGGAGGGAAGGCAATTGGTGGGACCACACCTACTGTGCATCTTACAAGGGTACATGTGAAATGTACTAAGTTTGGAATATAAATGTCTTAACACAATAACTAAGAGGGTGCCGTGAAGGCTATGCTAACTAGTTCGATGAAAATATTTCAAACTGTATATAAAAGGAGCACATTGTACCCCATGATTGCATTAATGTACACAGCTATGATTTAATATAAAAAAAAAAATCTTGAGCTCAACGCCTGTGGCTCAAGCCGCTAAGGCGCCAGCCATATACACCTGAGCTGGTGGGTTCAAATCCAGCCCGGGCCTGCCAAACAACAATGACGGCTGCAACCAAAAAATAGCCAGGCATTGTGGCAGGCACCTGTGGTCCCAGCTCCTTGGGAGGTGGAGACAGGAGAATCGCTTGAGCCCAGGAGTTTGATGTTTCTATGAGCTGTGATGTCACGGTACTCTACCCAGAGTGACAGCTTGAGGCTCTGTCTCAAAAAATAAAATAAAATAAAATAAATCAATCTTGGCTCGGCACCTGTGGTTCAAGCAGCTAAGGCACCAGCCACATATCCCTGAACTAGCGGGTTCAAATCCAGCCTGTGGCCGCCAAACAACAATGATGGCTGCAACCAAAAAATAGACAGGCGTTGTGGCAGGCGCCTGTAATCCCAGCTACTTGGAAGGTGGAGGCAGGAGAATAGCTTGAGCCCAGGAGTTGGAGGTTGCTGTGAGCTGTGATGCCACAGCACTCTACCCAGGATGACAGCTTGAGGCTCTCTCTGTCTCAAAAAAGACTTGATTTCTTTTCTGTACACGCTGGTCCAATACAGTTAATTGTGCCACCCAGAAGCCCCCTAAGATCAGTGGGGCCACTCACACAACTGAAGGACCCACTGTAACACCTTTGCTTTCTATTCTGTTAAGTATGTTAAATGGTATGCATCATCTTTAAATGTAACTCAACTAGATTTAGCTTTGGATTGTTGGTTATGTCTATAACCCTAATCCCCATATTATGTAGGGGGAGGCAAGCAAGACTCAGACAAAGAGTCAAGGGTTTGACTCGGACATAAGACCAGTGGGGAATGTTATGCCCCAACTCCACCTTGTTAAGGGCTTTTAACACTCCCCCTTTACGACAATAAACTCAGCTAAAAGAATTCAGTAATAACGGCAAAACTCCAGCTTCCCCTTGTAAGGATTCCCTTACCAGGTGTTGGCTCTTGTCATTTTGCAATTTGGCTTGCATTAAGGACTTCCCCTCCCCTACTGAAAGCCCTTTATAAAAAGTTTCCATCCCTGCTTGAGAGGGGTTGAAAGACTGTGAGGCGTGAGCCAGCTCTCAGCCTGGCTGATCAATAAAGGACCTTTGCTTAACTTGGACTCAGTGTGTGGGCATTTCTCTAGTCCACTCACTTCGGATATAATAACATGACTTTAAGGAAAGAGCCTGTCATGACTCAAGACCATAATTAGGGCATACCTGGAGGGAGATGTGGATGTCGTGGCCTTTTCCACAGCATAAACTATGGAAGAGCTAAAAGAGCTAAAACTCAAATGAAACCATCTCCCCCAACAAATTCCATTAGGTTGTCACTGAGAAAACAAAGAACCAAGTTCATAGGTTGGAAAACTTGATATTGTTAAGATATCCCTGATTAAGCTATACATTCAATGTAATCCCAACCATAATCCCAGAAATTTCTTTTTGGTAGAAACTGCTTCTAAAATGTATATGGTAATGCAAAGGACCAAGAATACTCAAAGTAATCTTGAAAAAGAACAAAACGGGGGGGCAGCGCCTGTGGCTCAGTGGGTAGGGTGCCGGCCCCACATACCGAGGGTAGCAGTTTGAAACCCAGCCTCAGCCAGCTAAAACAGTAGTGACAACTGTAACAAAAATAGCCGGGCATTGTGGCAGGCACCTGTAGTCCCAGCTACTCAGGAGGCTGAGATAAGAGAATGGCTTAAGCCCAAGAACTGGAGGTTGCTGTGAGCTGTGACGCCACAGCACCCTTACCAAGGGTGACAAAGTGAGACTGTCTCAAAAAAAAAAAAAAAAGAACAAAATTGATGACTTACACTACCTGACTTCAAAACTTACTTTATATAGCCACTAATAAAGACAGTGTGATATTGGTATAAGGATAGACAGACACATAAATGAAATACAACAGAGTCCAGAAATAGACTCACACTTAAATAGTTAAATAATTTTCAACAAAGCAACAAGCACAGTGGCTCAATCTGTCATCCTAGCACTTTTGGAGGCTAAGGCAGAAGGATTGAGTCTAGGACTTTGAGATCAGCTGAGGCAACACAGTGAGACCTCACCTCTTTTCCCATACACTATAAAAAATTAGCTGAATAGCTATATACCTGCAGTCCCAACCACTCAGGAGGCTGAGGCAAGAGAATGGCCTGAGCCTAGGAGTTCAAGGCTACAGTGAGCTATGTTCTGCCATCGCACCCCAGCAGCTTGGTCAACAGAGTAAGACCTTGTCTCTAAAAACAAAACAAAACCAACAAACAATCCAAAAGACTTTTCAACAAATGATGAACTGAACAAATGGATAACCATGTAGGAAAAAACTCAACTTTGACCTCCATATCCTACCATACATACAAATTAAATCAACATGAGTCATAAATACAAAAGTTAGAGCCATAAAGTTTTCTAGAAGGAAACAAAGTAGAATGTCTTCACAACTTGGTGGTGGGCACAGGTTTCTTAGGACACAGAAAGCAATACCATAATAGAAAACAGTGATAAATTTAAAACTTTAACAAAAAACACTATTCAGAAAACAAATAGGCAAGCCACAAATCATGAGAAAACATTTACAAAACATATATTGGACAAAGGACTGGCAAACAGGTTAAAGAACTCCAATAATAAAATAATTTTTAAAACCCAATAAAAATGGGCAAAAATATTGAAAGATATTTCACAAATAAACAATTTGAAAGTATTCAACATTATTATTCATCAAGGAAATGCAAAATAAAGCCATGAGATACTACCATATACCTACCAGAATTTTAAATGTTGAAAACTAGAATATCAAACACTGCCAAGGACATGGAGCAACAGGAACCCGCCTACACTGCTGGATGGACTATGAATGGCACAACCTTTGGGAAAAGGCCTAGCAGTTTCTCACTAAAACTAAGCATATACCTACCTACAATCCATCAATCCCATTCCTAGGAATTTGCCCAAGAAAATATGAAAACATATGCCTACAAAAAGACACTTATAAGAATGTTCACAGCAGCTTTATTTGTAACAGCACAAAACTGGCAACAACCTAGGTGTCTACCAACAGAAGAAGGGATAAACAAATCATGGAATATTCATAAAACATTTAAAAACTATTGATACAAGCAACAATGTGGATAATCTCACACTGAATAAAAGAAGGACATACTGCTTGATTCCACTTACATGAAATCCTAGAACAGGAAAAACTCATCTATGGTAGAAAAATCATAACATTAACTGTCTCCGGAGACCAGCGGTGTGGAGAAGGGACATGGAAGAATTTTCTTCAGTAGGGGTCCCCAAACTTGCCTGCATGGGGACCTTTAAAAGCTCCCATGGCATGAGGTAAAGCCCAAAGCTCATAGCCCAGAGACCAGACTTAGATCATTTCGGGTGAGAGGTGAACACTAACCTTTTTGGAAGCCCCCCAGATGATTCCGATATGCAGACAGCTTTAGGAACCACTAATCTGGGTTGATGGTAATCTTCCATATGATGGCAGAATTTGGGTTACATAGGTACACGAATTTGTCAAAAGTAAAAAAACTACAGGACTGAGATTTGTGTGTTTCATAGTATATATATTTTACATACAATAAAACATAAAAGAAAAAAATATTAGTTGAATATTCTATCTGAAGTACTTAGCAAAAGGATGCTGGTATCTACAACTTCCACCAACTTGCCTCAAAAACAGAAAACAGATCTGAAGGGTGGAGAGACAAACGCCGGGTTGATGAGTGACAAAGCAAGTGCAGTAAAGTGCTCAGATCCAGGTGGCAAGTCTACAAGGTGTCCACTGTACAATCCAACATAAGATTCTTTCAACTTTTGTGTACATTAGAAAATTTTAATAATCAAATGCTGAAGAGGAGGGAGTGTCAGAGGACAACAAGCTAACAGAAGCGCTGGGTGTTCAAAGTGCTGTATCCTTTTCTGAAGTCACTGCACATAAATCTTTTCACTGGGCCTCCTTTCCACCCTTATGAATCAGGTATCTCTGTCCTTTCCTGTGATTCCCCAGACCAGGCGTCTGTCCTATGTCAGGTCAGGCACCCAATCACACAGCAAGCCACTTAAGACCATAAATACAGAACTCAGCATCGGCTCATATGGGTGTCTGTCCAGGCTCCCCAGGCTTTACCAGTGTCTGGCCCATTGCTCTTGCCTCTCGGAATCTCCTAGACCTACACTCTGCAGTTCAGCAACACCTTCAGACAATCCCCACCTTACTGGCCTCAGTTCTCTACAGGATCTCTGCTCTACAGATTCTTTTTATTCTCTCGAGCACCCCCAGAACTCTGGGTCAGAGAAGCCTCACCTCCTAGCTCCCAGCCTTGCCCCTGCATCTATCAGAACTCATTCCGCAGGGCTCTGGCATGAATGCATGTGCATCCTAAAGAATACAACACACCCTATCAGATTTTAGGGGACACACACACATACTTTTTATATTTGTTTTCATATCTAATGCAGGAAAACAGAAGTGGCTATTTAAACCAAGGACAATGGGTTAAATAAATGAGTACATTAAAGTTAAAAAAAAAAAACAAACTAATAATAAGGATGCTATCTGGTTAAGAGAGAAATTGGGAAGGTGGACTGTGAACAACTCAAGTCTGAGCTCGCCAATAGCACAGCACAGATGACCATCAGATGAGAAAACCATCAACAACAAACCATCCCACCCCAGGGCTGTGAGGAACTTCATCTTCTCTCATCACTGAGCCCTACAGTGCCACATTCACCCAAATGACCACAGATGTCCCAAAAAAGACACACTAACAGGACAGTCTGGGTTGGTATAAAGACCAAGGCTCTGAGAACAAAGGTTTATTCCTCAACAGTCTTGTGGTTTTTTCGCAGGAAACCTGTATCAAATATTTTGTCCAATTCCATGCTTTCAGACTTGATTCTCCCCATAGTTTCAAATAGAGTCTTTCCCTATATGCCCAAAGCACAGCTGGGGAGCTGGAAAAACACGGCACACAAAGAGATTTGTGTTGGAGCTCAGAGAGAGAAAAAAATCTCTTGTGTTTCTTTCTCACCACAGAATTGGAGGTCTGGCACTGAGTAGACACACAATAAATACACAACGAGTGCAAGTTGACTAATGTTGAGGCTGGGTTTTACAAATGCAAGCTTGCAAACTCAGGTGTGTATATTGATATGGCAAGGGACACAGAAAGTCATAAGATAAATGCAGTCCTGAGATTTTAGACAAAGCCTAAATTTCCGCCAGTGGTAACTCACTTAAAACATTTTTGTGAAACAAACATAATCAGTATGACCTTTGGGAGGGGGCAATTTTGTTAATACCTATTAAAATGCAACTGCCCAAACAATTTTTACTTCCAAGTCTTAGAATCTAAGAGAAAACCCACAGAAACATTTCCACTAGGTGCAAAGAGATTATGTTCACCTAGCAAAGACTAGAGATACTCAAAATATCCACCATTAAAAAACCATATAGTATATAGACACAAGGGAAAACCCTGCTACCACTGAACAGGGTGAATTTGAACTCTCTGAATTCATGTGAAAAGATCACTAAGACATTGCTAAGTGGAGAGAATGCAAAAGGCAAAAGAGCAGGTGGCGTCATATAGCTGTTAAATTTAAAAACAGATTTAAAAATAATCATAACACAAAGTGGATGAAGTCAGGTGAATGTGCACCAGCCCATCTGTTAACAGCATCATAAAGCAATGAGGTACCTCTCATTCTCTCTGAAACCATTTAAAAACACTAAAGTCACAGACTGTATAGTTAGAAAAGTTTAGGCCAAAGGTGGCTCATGCCTATAATCCCAGCATTTTGAGAGGCCAAAGTGGAAGGATCACTTGGGGTTAGGAGTTTGAGGCCACCCTGAACAACACAGCAAGACCCTATCTCCACAAAAAATAGGAAAAATTAGCTGGGTGCAGTGGTGCACACCTGTAGTCCTCACTACTCAGGAGGCTAAAGCAGAAGGATCCCTTGAGCCCAGGAGTTTGAAGTTATAATGAGTTATGGTGATGTCACTATACTCCACCCTGGACAACAGAGTGAGACTCTGTCTCAAAAAAAAAAAAAAAAAAAAGTTTTAACATAAACAGGGTGTGTTCAC
Organism: Loris lydekkerianus; assembly: GCA_963574355.1. Taxonomy (NCBI): domain Eukaryota; kingdom Metazoa; phylum Chordata; class Mammalia; order Primates; family Lorisidae; genus Loris; species Loris lydekkerianus. Next base: position 10,784 of record CAUYPK010060457.1, on the reverse strand, counting down.
ATGTAAAAATGTGCATACTTTAAAAAAAGGAAAGACATAGGGAAAATGTCTGGCCTTCAGACCTGTGCTTTCACCTCCCAGGTTAACAGGTTCAATTCCCCTGCACTGAGGGGTATTTCAGAAAAAGATACCAGCAGCACTCGTTGAGAGGAAAGAGCACTCTTTCTTTCAGCCTTTTTGCCTACTTGCCTTGGCAACAGAGGCCCATTGGCTGTCTGTGGCAAATGTATCTTGCTCTGTAAACCTATATCTTGCTCTTTCTCTGAAACCTAACTTTCCCTTCCTCAATAAACTTTGTTCTATGCTTGTCTTTACAAGAAGGGAGGGGTAGGGAGGGGAGGAGAGGGAATTCTTTTCTGTAGGCAAAAAATGTCCTTGTGTCCCTGGGATCTTACTGAAGATCTTTCCTTGAGGCTTTTGCTTTTATTTAAATACACATATATGTAATTCAACCATAAGAATAAGGAGAAAATGCTAAGAGGCTAAGAAGACCTAAGGTTTATTAAGCCTAAGCAACTCAGAGACAGAACCAGTCTACCAAATTTGAAAATGAGGAGAAAATGGAGTGGACTCCAGAGCTATGTAAAAATAGTTTATGCAAAGGCTAAATGATTGCTGGAGGGAAAGAGAGCTGGCCTCTCATTTTCTCCTTCCCTCTCATCCCCATTCTCCACTTCCACTCCCTTGCCTACCCTGAAATAACATAGCTTAGAGCTACAGCCATTTGTAGCTGCCAGGGGAAGGCACAATGCATTCAGAAACTCTTGGACCCACATATCCCAGAGCTTGGAACTATACAAACAAAAGGTTAAGGGAAGGGGGATGGGGTAGAAGGAATAAAGGCTTAAAGATTAAAGTCACAGGCAGAGACAGACGGCTCTGCTTTTTAATAACTGGAAACACGAGTTGGGTCTGAATGTGTCCATTGTTTAGCAGAGAAGGCAGTCTATGCAGGCAGGACTGGCTGGCGACAGGACTGCCTTCCCATCAGAAATAAGATTTACCAAAAGGTGGGGAGGCTGGGGCAGACCTCAAACCCAAGCTCCATTTACTGATGATGACATCTAGAGAACAGCAGCCAGGTGAGAATAGGTTCATTGCCTCCCTGGGCCATCGTGGGAAGGGGGCTTGAAAAGAAAGATCATTCACTCAAACTTCAAGAAGTCAGTGATACAGGTCTTCCTTCACACAGCTGCTGCTGGGAGGGTAGAGTGGTACAACCTTCTGAGAAGCAACTGAGGCATAAAATGCATATGTCCTTTGGTCCTGTAATTCCACTTCTAAGATTCTAGACCCAAGAAATACCAGGACAGACCTTGATGCACAAAGATATTCTGTGCAACACTATTTACAACAGCAAGAAATCAGAAACAACCTAAATGTCCAACACTAGAAGGATAGTTAGTGCTTATTTATAATATGCCTTACTACAAAAAGGATGTAAAGCAGTTTACAAAAATAGAACAAATGGAAAAAACACAAGAAAAAGAATTACAACAGGGGGGAAACATCCATTTTAAAAATGAGGACAGAACTAGGCTGTGAATTCTTCATAGATTCTAAGCATCCAAACTCCTCCTAGATGGGCCACTGCCGTCATGGGTAACAGCAGCAGCAGCCTGGTTGAGTAGGTGCTATGTGCCCCACCCCCACTGTAGCCTCCTCAGTAAGATCCTCAGCATTCTGTCCCCATGTTATAGATGAGGAGGATCTAGGCTCCAGAGGCCACCCAGGGCCAGTAAATGACAGACATGGGTTTGAACACATTTCTCTAAGCCAAAGCTTGTATGTTTTCTACACCACCACAAGCTTAAATAAATTGTATATTTATACAATGGAACTCCTGTAGGCATGAAAAAAATGTTTACATAAAGTGATTAATGACATAGGAAAAATGTTTAGGATATAATGTTAAATTTGAAAGCATCAGGAAAAATTATATATAATTTCAACCATGCAACCAGATAATTACTATTTTCTTCCTTACACTTTTTGCCTATTACCCAAATTTTCCAAAGTAGAATTAGCTTTACAATCAGGAAAGGGAAAAAAAAAAAAACTTTGTTTCTAAAAACATAGGCTGAGTGAGGTGGCTCACTCCTATAATCCTAGCACTCTGGGAGACCAAGACAGGAGGATTGCTTGAGCTCAAGAGTTCAAGACCAGCCTGGGCAAGAGTGAGACCTCGTCTCTACTAAAAGTATATGTAGTTGAATCAAAAATATACATACGAGTCTTGAGCAAAGGAAAATCTTTAGTTTATATCCATCATTCTATTGATCATAAATGAATAATTTCATTTAGCTCAGAACCTTGTCTTTGCAGAGTTATTTGGAGTTATACGTTAGAAGACAATTATAAATTAGTTTCATTCCCTTTTAATTTTCTTCTTCAGATACAAACTCACACAATTAAGCAAACAGACAGTCACAGATTTTCTCAGGCCTTCCTCCTGGCTATTGCAGAGATCCACACATGGACAATGGCTAACATTTTGGGCCCTCACAGAAAGGCATCCAGGGCAATCCCCACAAGGTCACTCCATTGCCCAAGTCCGACCAGGCCACAGGTGCTTCTTGAAATATAGTTCTTGAGTTCTTGAAATATAGAACCTTGGGTTCAAACACCTCTTGAAATAGCTGTATGTATTTTGCTGGGGAGAAGAGCTAGAGTTTTTCCCAGTCTCTCAAAAGACTCTCTAACACTTACCTAGATATGCCAGCCTCAGTATTGCCAAGAAGCCTGGGACAGATGCCATGCCCAATGCCCAGACTAACTTCTAAGCTAGTTCTGGGAAGGGTTTAGCCATCAAAACTGACAGAGGGAAACATTTATTCAATAGCTATATACATGCTGTCAACTAATCATAGGGTTTTTTGAAAAAGAAGAAAAAAAGAAAGCACTCCCCCTTCACACAGCTACACATGTGAATGGGGAGTACCTTCATCTCTGTCACAGAGACAAGGCTCAGAAGAAAGTCACAGAGCTGGGCTCCACCTGTGTCTGTTAGGCCCCACATTCTCTGACAGATAAAAAAGGACCTGAGGGGTGGCGCTGGCCCCATATACCGAGAGTGGCGGGTTCAAACCCAGCCCCAGCCGAATTGCAACAAAAAAATAGCCGGGTATTGTGGTGGGTGCCTGTAGTCCCAGCTGCTCAGGAGGCTGAGGCAGGAGAATCACGGAAGCCCAAGAGCTGGAGGTTGCTGTGAGTCCTGTGACATCATGGCACTCTACCGAGGGCGGTAAAGTGAGATTCTGTCTCTACAAAAAAAAAAAAAAAAAAAAAGAAGGACCTGAGATGGCATTTGCTCCAAGTTTGACTTTGGAGTGTTCTTTTTCCTGCTGGTCACTAAATACTATACTCAACTCCAAGATACACACTTGGTTTTCTATTACAAGACAAAAGAATAACAATTTCCCAAGAGCTATTTAATGATTTCTTTTAAAACTTGCCTCCTCCATTACCATGAAGTTAATCAATCACAGAACTAGCTTCCGACACTGCACAGCAATGGAAAGGGAGCTGTGTTTTGGTTATCTGAAAGAAGGGTAAAAAATATTTTAGATGCTTTAATGTTTAAATAAATAGAAGAAAAGCAGGTTTCTTTCATGTTTTCTCAAAGCCAAAAGCCATAGAACAGTCTGGCCCCTAAAATTTTAAATGAGTTTATATTAAAGGAAGTATCTCAATCTGCCACCAGATAAAGGTTGTGTAGAGTATTAATTGTAATGCTCGGAAAAGGGAAACAAGCCGCATCAGCCAGCCACATCCGTTCATCTCAGCTGTGCAGCTCCTTGAACTAGGAATGAGGAAGGCTCCTGCCCAGAAGTGTGTTTGCAGGAGGGTAACTATAAGTGAATAATGTTCATTACAGAAATTTTAGAAAATAACATTAGGAAAGGAAAAAGTCTTAGGAAAAAAGCACTACTTTACAAAAGGAAATTAGAAGTCGCCTACAGTCCTAGTCCCTAAATTTAGCCACTGTTAACATTTAGTGTCTTTCTTTCCAGTCTTTTTCTTGTGCCTATATATTTTGTACAGTACTAAATTAAACTGAAATAGAATTCTTTGCCCCGCCTTTTCATTTAACATACTCAATGTGATTTTTCATGTAGTAAAAATCTCATTGTAGGCCAGGCACAGTGGCTCACGCCTATAATCCTTGCACTCTGGGAAGCCAAGGTAGATAGATTGCTGAAGCTCACGAGTTTGAGACCAATCTGAGCAAAAGTGAGACCCTGTCTCTACTAAAAGTAGAAAAACATTAGCTGGGCATTGTGACAGGCGCCTATAGTCCCAGCTACTTGGGAAGCTGAGGCAAGAGAATTGATCAAACCCAGGAGTTTGAGGTTGCTATGAGCTATGACGCCACGGCACTCTACCCAGGGTAACAGAGTGAAACTGTCAAAAAAACAAACAAACAAAAAAAAAAACTCATTGTAAATATTATATTAAGGAAGGGCTATACAAAGCACCTTAATTTGCTTTTTTTGAGTGGCTCCCAATTTTTTGCTGTTGTAAATAATGCTATGAAGAACATCTTTGTACATAATGCTCTGGCTCATTTCAAATTATCCCCTAGAAGATGAATTATGAAATCACAAAGTAGAACTTATTTAAGGATCCAGATAAATTTTCCCTGAAAGACAGGGCCACAGTGAAGCTTTCTAATAAGTCATTGTTAAAAAACCATCCTATTCCCACCCGGCCACTGCAGATGCCTCCTAGAGCATGGTTTCCTGTCCCTTGCTGGGAAAAAGAATGGCCACAGCACAACACAGATACTCAATTCAGGCGAGAGTTTCAGCACCCTCCAGCCAGGAAGGTGGTGGTATCCAAGCTCTCTCCAGGAAGCCCCAAGGGGCTCAGACACCTCCCAGCCTCATTGTTGCTGTTAAAAACACTATGTGGGTACCCTGTGTGTTTTGTGAGCTGAAAAGATTGCATGTCCCAGGAAGGAAGAGAGAGGAAAGGGGGATGAGAAGCATGAGCTCCACATCAGGGGCGACTGGACACGAGCAGGCTGTGGGGCAGCCTAGCTTTCCGTGTTGTGTTTGGTTGGGTTTTTTTCTTTCTTACTCAGGCCCCTGAAGAAATCAGTCTTCCTCTTCCCAAGAATGAGTTATACTTGCACAGAAAACAGCTGCCCAGTCTTAATGGCTCATTTTTACTTAGATAACTGCACCATTTCTCTTCCTGTCTGCCTTCCTCCTCCAGAAGAAGACCCCCATCTGCTGACACTGGAGCTCTTCTTCCTCTAGCAGAGGGAGGAATGGGGAGAAAGGGACAGCAGAGCAACTGAGAGAAATGGTTTTCGAGGTGGATAAATTGTGCCCAAACCCTAGCCTTCTGGATTAGTGTGTACCTGAGGCAAGTTACTTCCCCTAGCTATGTTTTGGCAATAGGGAACAATGACGTGATCTCTCAGGGTTGTAGTAAGGATCACAGAAGGTGATGTTTGCAAAGAACGCAAGTGTGGTGGCTGGTACCAAGCAAAGAAGTTAACTCATTTTTTAATAATATTTTAAAATCATTATTACCACTCAAATGACCACGCAAATTTTATAGGCACCCTATATATTAATAAATGCAGAAAAATGGGCCCCTGCCCATACCCTGGTTAGGGGCAGAGAGGGCAGGCGCCGCCCTGGTAATAATACCAGTAGGTTAACTTTGTTACGGCCATAACGAGCCTACTTCTAGAGGAGAGCAATGCCCTTTCAGATAGACCTTACTAGAAAAGATAACTGAAAAAAAAAAAAAAAGAAAAGAGAACTGAATCCCTTGCCTCTTCTGAGCTGGACAGTTCTCTCTTTCTGGGGGTTTGTGGTAATGTCAGAGGACCCTGTGTTTGGGACCCCCCTGGCATCACAATATCCTTTGAGTCCCCAAGATCTGACAGGAGACTTTCAGTGACACCTAAGGACAACAGAGGTATGGAGAGACCCACATCTGAGGAGGAGGACACACCAGAACTTCCTGAGTGTCAGCACCCCAGTGAGCACTTCTACAGGCCATCCCATTTACTGCTCACCCCAGCCCTGAGAGGGAAGTGTCATCATACCCATGTTGTCATGTAAGATCATGCAGGTAAGGGTAGTGCCAAAATCTGAACCTAGACCCTAAATACAGGCTCTTTTCTATAATGATGTGTAGTCCCTGGAGCTTGGGTAGCCTCCAGAAAGAAAAATTGCTCTTTGGGCCATTACACATGATTATCACTAAGTATACAATTTCAAGGATTTCTTTCTTTTCTACCAAGTAGACTAAAAGCTTTAGGAGTGGAGGCGTCTTCTACATCTTATGTGCATGCTCTCACCCAAAAAGCATCACAGATATTAGAGAAATACTGTGGCGAGGTTGCTCATGCCTGTGATCCCAGCACTTGGACAGCCAAGGCAGGTGGATGGCATGAGCTCACAAGGTTTGAGACCAGCCTGAGCCAGAGAGAGACCTCATCACTAAAAACAGCTCAGTGGTGTGGCAAGCGCCTATAGTCCTAGCTACTAGGGAGGCTGAGGCAAGAGAATCACTTGAGCCCAAGAGTTTGAGGTTGCTATGAGTTGTGATGCCATGGCACTCTACTGAGGATGACAAAGTAAGATTCTGTCTCAAAAAAAAAAAAGAAAGAAAGAAATACTGTGGAAAATTAATTGATCAATTAAATGAAAGGAATCAAAAGACAAAGGAGTTAAATAGGAGGGAAGATGAAGAAAAACAAGCTACAGACAAAACCAGCACCAAGGCGTAAGCACTATAAAAATAAGTGCACTATATCCGGGAAGACCTCTAACCTTCCAGGCTTCTGTTGTAGATGTCAGAGTGGTAGGCAACAGGTTCAAAATGAAGTATGTGATTAGTGAAACAGCCAACTGAAGCCAGGAGTCAAACTGAGAGCACCAAGCACATCCATTACCAAGCCTGCAGGAGAAGAGCAGGCTTGGGGTCTGCTGCAGCACTGTGGCCTCTGAGCATGTGCGGAGGAAGCAGGTAAGGACACCTGAGTGAGAGCCAGCACACTTCCCACACACAACCGCGTCAGACTCACACAGCAGCATGGACAGAAAAGAGGCGCCAGCTCAACTTACAGATGGGCAGGCTCAGCCTCAGAGTGAGTTAATGGCCAAGGCCACCTGGAAGATAACCATACCTTCCAGACTTCTGCCAGGCTGCTCAGACACTTCACTACTACACCAGCAGCCACTCCAGGGCCAGTTCTGTTATTGCTACTGCATCGCAATGCCACCCACACCCTTACTTACTATTTCTCTTTTAATAACTAATTCTGCCTTGTTTTGTAAAACCCACTTTTTTCCATAAAGAAAAATTTATACCACTTTATCTAGCAATTCCACTCCTATATATAAGAAATGTTCAAAGAAACTGAAAACAAGGACTTGAGCAGATATTTGCATGCTAATGTTCACCAGCAACACTATTCACAACTGGCAAAAGATGAAAACATCCCAAGTGCCCATCAACAGAGGAATGGAAAAACAAGATGTAGTCTATACATACGCTGAAATCTTACTGAGCCTTAAAAGGGAAGGAAATTCTGACACATGCAGCAACATGGATAAGCCTTGAGAACATGATACCAAGTCAGTAAACCAGTCACAAAAGGACAAGTCTGTACAATTCCACTCCTCTGAAGGAACTAAGCAGTCACATTCAGAGAAAACAGGGGCTAGGAGGAGGGGAAATTGGAAGTCAGTGTTTAATGGGGACAGAGTCAGTTTGGGGTGCTGGAAAGTTTTAGAACTAAATAGTGCTCGGCAGGTATGGAGGTTCACGCCAATAATCCTAGCACTTTGGGAGGCCAACATGGGAGGACTGCTTGAGCCTGCGAATTCTAGAGCAGCCTGGACAAGACGCCATCTTTACAAAAAATAGAAAAATTAGCTGGGCACACTAGTTACTCTGGAGGCTGAGACAGGATGATCACTTGAGCCTGTAATGAACTATAAAGATACAACTGAACTCTAGCCGGGGCAATAAAGCAAGACCCTGTCTCAAAAAAAAAAAAAAAAAAAAAAAGAGAACGATACAAGATGGCAGCTGAGTAACAGCTTTCTTGCAACTGGGCATGGTGAGCCTGGAAAGATAAGACTCCAGGCATCTCTGGCTGGTGGGATCTGCCTATAATCATCCCTTTGAGGATACAGGGAGTCAGCAAGGGACTTCTGGACCCGAAGAGGAGGACAAAAACAGTGGACAACTGGCAACTGGTTGCATGTGTTCAATTGACCTAATCCCACCGGCAGCTGTAAACACAAGCAGCAGTGAGACTGCAAACTGGAAAGGCCTTACCTGTGAACTGTTTTGGTGTTTTTAGATTTGGCACTCAGTTGAACTGCCTAGGGAAGAGCTTGAGCAGGAGTGTGGAGAAATTTGGGCATTGTCTAGGGCCCCAGACTGAGCCGCTGAGCCGGACGGAGCTAATAGTGTTTCGCCGTGGGCCGTTGTGAGAGAACTGCGGAGGCAAGCTCCACCCTCAGGGTGGCAAAGCAAGGATCGGGTGGGAGCTAGAAACCCAGTGCCTGAGCAGCCTAAAGACGGGGACTGAGCTGCCTTACAGCCTTAACCCTCAGGGGCAGAGTGAGACCGGTTTTGGCACACTGGAGCCTCGGGCTGTTGCCCTGGGTAGAATACTGTGGCATCACAACTCATAGCAACCTCAAACTCCTGGGCTTGGCACCACACGGACCTCAGGAAGAGCTGTGTGCAACCTCCGACCCGCGACCCGTGCCTGCCAGGCCTCCGCATGCCCTGACTAGGAACTGCAGGAGCCACGTAACCCTGGGTCCTCCCTCCCATACCCTCCGTGGCTCCACACCGGCCTGCTCGTCTGGCCAGAAACTCTGTTAGCCGCATGCCCTCTGGAGACCTCCCTGCCTCTGCGCAGAGCCCTTCTCCCAGCCAGAGACTGCTGGAGCTGTGGGCTCTCTGTGCCAAAGTCACTGGGCACCAGGCACTCCCAGAACCCTGCGCACCACCTCCCGCCCTGTCGCTGGATCCGTGTGTGTCACACTCCAGCGTTGCTTCCACAACCAGAACTCCCTGGCTGAAACAGCCCCACAGGAACCACACAGGGTCACTCCCGACAAAGATCCAGCAAAAATAGAGTGATACCACTAGGCTCTAATCTTGGAGGGACACCTCCCCAACTCTGACGACGGCCAGAGGCAACGGTGAAAAACAATCATTAGGTGAAATCAACAGAAAAACTCTGGCAATATGAATAATCAGAGTAGATCAACGCCCCCAAGGATCAGTGGGGCAGAAACAAGACAAGACCCACGCACAAACAAATAGCTGAGATGTCAGAAATTGAATTCAGAATATGGATAGCAAATAACATCAAATGAGAATTCCAAGCAGTAACCCAAAAAATACCTCAAGAATTCAACGAATTCAAAGACAAAATTACCAAAGATTTTGACACATTGACACAAGAAGTTGCAGCCCTCAAACATCTGAGAAACACAGTAGAATCCCTCAGTAACAGAATGGAGCAAACAGAAGAAAGGATTCCTGACATTGAAGACAAAACGTTCGAACACTCCCAAACTCTCAAAGAGGAAGAGAAATGGAGGGTAAAAACAGATCACTCTCTCAGAGAGCTCTGGGATAATTCGAAGAAAACCAATATTCATCTTATAGGGATCCCGGAAAACGATGAAGTGGCTTCACAAGGCACAGAGTCTCTTCTCCATGAGATTATGAAGCAGAACTTTCCAGACATGCCAAAAGATTCTGAAATTCAGATAGCAAACAGTTTCAGAACTCCAGCACGACTCAACCCAAATAAGATATCCCCCAAACACATCATAATCAATTTCACTAAAGTTAATATGAAGGAGAAAATACTGAAAGCAGCCAGACGAAAGAAAACCATCACCTACAAGGGGAAGAATATTAGAATAACTACAGATCTCTCTGTCAAAACCTTTCAAGCTAGAAGAGGATGGTCATGGATTTTAATCTCCAAAAACAAAATAACTTTCAACCCAGGATCCTGTACACAGCTAAACCTAGTTTCATTTATGACCGAGAAATTAAATACTTCAATGACATTCACCTGTTGAAGAAATTTGCCATAACTAAACCAGTTCTCCAGGATATTCTCAGACCTATCTTTCATAAAGACCAGCATAATCCTCCACCACAAAAGTAAACCCACCCAGAAAATTATGATCAAATTCCAAACTCCACACTTGCAAAAGGATTAAAAATGTCCACTGGACTCTCAAAAGGCCTATCAATATTTTCAATTAATGTGAATGGTTTCAATTGTCCTCTAAAGAGGCACAGGTTGGCTGACCGGATACAAAAACTCAAGCCAGATATCTGCTGCATACAAGAATCGCATCTTACATTAAAACACAAATATAGACTCAAGGTGAAGGGATGGTCATCTATACTCTAGGCAAATGGAAAGCAGAAAAAAGCAGGCGTTGCAATCCTGTTCACAGACACAACAGGCTTTAAACCAACCGAAATAAGTAAGGATAAGGATGGACACTTCATATTTGTTGAAGGTAATACTCAATATGATGAGATCTCAATTATTAATATTTATGCACCCAACCAAAATGCACCTCAATTTATAAGAGAAACTCTATAACAGACATGAGCAACTCAATTTACTCCACTTCCATAGTAGTTGGAGATTTTAACACCCCTTTAGCAGTGCTGAATACATCCTCCAAAAAGAAGCTAAGCAAAGACATTTTAGATTTAAACTCAACCATTCAACATCTGGACTTAACAGACATCTA
>CAUYPK010060456.1:0-35433 GCA_963574355.1 Loris lydekkerianus | reverse complement strand
TTGTGTTAGAGGATAAGAGAAAAGAGAAGTCTGGTGAGAAATGAGCCTGGAGAAGATGATAGAGGTTAGAGCATGCAGGTATAAGGCCATGTTCAAGAATTAAGTCCTTATCTTCAGGACAAAAAGAAAAGATATTAAAAGGATTTTGTTAATTTCAGATTGATATAAGGGTTCATACGATTAGGTTATGTTGTTTGTTTTTGTTAGGTATAAAATCCAAGATGTAGTTGAGCCCTTCACTTACCAGTTGTAATAGAAGCGAATTTGGAATTTGCTATAACTTTGGCTGTAGAGTGACCAGTCAGTTGTAGGGGGCGCTAAAGTGCAGGCAGCAAGATCAGCGGGGGAGTAGTTTGACTGCGGGATGATGCAATGGATTGTGGATATGGATGGATGTAGGGAATCAGCTGAAACATCCAATCACCACGTTCTTTTTCTGTTAACCTCACTGAACATCAGTTTCCTTATCAATAAAATGGGGAAAGCAACTCATACATTTGCAATGAGGATTAAAAATAAAGTGTGCATGACAAATCCAGCACTGTTTCTAACACAAAATAGGGACTCAACTCCGTTGAGTTGAGAAATTCTCTGCTTGAGATCTATTTCCTTTTTCTTTTGTTGCACCTTCATTCCTTCATCCTGAATGATAACTCTTTTCACCTCACTTTGGCCAATCTACATATGACAATTTGGAAGTATTTGAATCTGACCTTATTTCCTTTCATCTCTAGCCAGTTTGGGTTCTACCTTTATGATGAATTTTAAAATACTATAAAAAGCTATGAAAAACGAATTCATCCAAGACTTCAAGCTAATTAAGGGAGCCTAGTATTAATGCAATCATTTGCAGAGAATTCTTTCTTTTTTTTATTTTATTTTATATTATTTTATTTTTTTCTGTCGAAGCAGGAACTCAACTTTATTGCATCAAGCAGCCGCTTACTGTTTATAACCTACCCAAGCCATGTTATTTTATTGTGGTAGCCTAATAAATGCAATCACCATATTTGTCTGTCCTATGTATGATCATAGTTTGCATAATGTAAAGTAGTAAGTTTGGCAATACTACCTGAGTACTTATTGCCCCTTAGATATCCCTCACCAAAGTCTGAATAATTATAACACCAATTTATTAAGATTATGATACAGTAGAGCAATTGCTGTTTTATGTGCAAATTTTTCAACTTTTATTCACTTGAAAAGCCTGTTTTACATTCAATCAGCCTGGCCTTTGTTAACTGTGATAAATAAGGTTAGACTCATTTAAGCATCACACTCTTAATGGCATCAGTATTCCAGAAGATAATACAATGATTGTTGTGACTGACACCAATCAATACTTAGTAGATTCCCACAGAATTCCTGGCACTAAGAAAAATGCAGAACAGAAAGTAATTAATGAAAAGTTCTTGAGTAACTTTAAAATTTAGTCTATGTAATCAAGGACTATAAAGTGTTGCATAGTATTATGAAAAGAAAGTGCCATGTTCAACCTAAGTCTAGAATTCTGGGGATTTGCAATAGTTTGAAAATTACAACTATTTTTCAAATGTTACTTTTATAAGTATTTGTGTCAAAATATATCATTGAATTATATATAATTACTATAAGTGAGCATGGTTAAAACAAAGATTTGAATTTTAAAAAGCATCACTTTTCAGCAATAAAACTACTACATCAAAATTTTATAACTTAAGCTGACAGTTATTTGTAATAACTGTAAAACTACATAAAATAATTACAAACCTGGTCAAAGAGAACTACATTTAACTTCTGATTTCCCAAACATGCAACGTCTCTTAGTATTATTTTATATGTATGTAAAATAACAATCTTAATGGAACTTATTTTATATGGATATTAGGAAGATTTAATTATGTGTAAAATGGCACCTAGTCATCTGTACATGGTATCCTGTGTCCCTTTATACTGTTTATTGTTTAAATTACTGAGGAACAGTTAAACCTAAATCTTGTCAGAAATCATGCACTTAACATTTTCACTAATCATTTTAATTAAGTAGAGAGTAATTACAGGTTTACCTTGTCATTTGTTTTAACCTCTGTCTCTATGATTTAAATGATATTTTCATTATTTATACCAAGCAAGTTCTGCTCTTTAAGCAATCTGAGGACAAAACTTAGCGGGTTATTTCAGTTTTATTTATTATGATTGATGACACAAACATGTTTGTTTCTAATTCTATTAAACTTTTGATACTATTTGGCTCATATTTTTGCTCTTTCTTAAATTTATAACATAGTTTATTTTAACATATAGCTGCACCATCATATCCTACATCTTCTTGTGTGGCATTGACACTTGTCACTTGAAAGATGGGGTCTGTTTCCATCCCTTAAGTGTGGGCTGGGCTTAATAACTTACTACTATTGAACAGAAGTGATGGAAGACTAGGTGTCTCAAGGGATATTGGCTTTGCAGTGAGTGAGTAAACCCCTGAAACACAGAGGCCAAGTATAGATGTTCTACTCAACCGTCCTGCTAATTCCTTACCAACATTTAGACGTGTAAATGAGTTAACCTTCACCTGATTCTAGTTCACAGCCTTTGATTTCTACAAATGAGATAGAGGAGAAGAGAAAAACAACTCCTACTCTGCCCTGAATGAATTTCTGATTTCGGAATCTATGAGTTTAACATTAATTTTTGACATTAATATTTGGGTAATTGTTTATGCCTTAGTAACTGGAATAAGTGCATTTAAAAATTACTACTTTTTATGTTCCTCTGTGTTATTTTTCACCCCTCCCTTTTTTTTATTGGATTTTTGTGTCTTAGTTTACTGTTTCTGTTTGCATGCCTAAATGCATTTTTTTTGTACTAACTGTAATATTTATACTCTTTTGATTTTTTTCTGCAAGATTACTTTATATGCTTCTGTAATATATTTAGACCTTTATTCTTGATTAACTAGCATTAGGCAATGGCAATAGAAATACAGATGTAAAGGAACACAGTTATATTTCCCTGTGATTATTATTCATACTCTCCTGCCCTATCTATATTTGATTTATATTATTAATATATTTGTATTAATATATTAATGTGTATATTTGTATTAATGTATTAACATGATTTATATTATTAATTTCAAATATTTTAGTGATTCTCTTTATTATATTCAATAAAATTTTGAAATAAAATTTAATTTATTTACCTTAATTTTCTAAAAATTTCCCATTACATAATTTAGGGAATTAATGTACATATATATCCTCCCTTCTAAATTTTGATCTCCTAATGCTTGATTAGTTTTTAGGGCATATATGTTATTTTTAGCAAGGAGATACTGCCATTGAAATGCCCCCATTCAGCAACCTCCATCCCCTCTCCTACCCTAAACTAATCCACACAGAAAGCTCATAAAAAATTAAATTTTCATGCCTAAAGAGCAAAAAAATCTTTAACTGACTAGATACTTAATTGGGATATATTTTGTATAGTTCACTAACAGTCAAAAAAATGATTTTGCCAGAACAAAGTAAGATATACCAAACTATGTCAATAAAACCCTAATTGAAGGGTAGCTTTTATTTTCTTACAAACATTCTATTAAAGTATTTGATTATAACATGTATTATATCTCTGTTTCATTTTCCTTATTTCATTTAATTTTTTATAATTTATCTGAATTCTTACTGATAAATCATTTTCCTACCTCACAACTCTATATATTCATATTATATATATATATATATATATATAATATGCACACACACATATATAAATAAATCATACACACACATACAGAAACATATTTCACACCTACTGACACTGTTAATGTTATTTGTTATGTCTGGGCTCTATTTTTCTGAATTTTGTATTAAAGAACTTTAATGTCAATTTTTTTCTAATTCTATTAATATTTTGTTTTGTGCTTGATACATGATCATTTAATGTTCTATCTAATGAAATAATTTTATATTATTTATAGCTTGAATTATCAGAAAAGATAATATGGAAAAATTAATATTTGTGCTTTTCTGAGTGGTTAGAGATGGGGAAGAAATATAACTTTTCTTCATATGCGTTGAAAAAAAACATGAGCTAAGGAAAATATGTCAGAAATTAATGGGTTATATAGAAGTCATAAGAAACTGAATAACAATATGATTCTACTTAATTGTATATGAAGAGATTCCATAAAACTATGGTGTAATTATTGACAATGGATTGTAGTCATTTTTTAATATATATTAATGAGTTTCATATCAACATATATATGAAATTCGAAATTCAATAATGGTTAAGGAAGAAGAAATGACATTATTAGATCAGTTATTTATGGTAATAATCAGATAGTAAAATGTAATATATTCATTAGTGGAAAGAGATAGGAAAATAGGTTCAAAATAATATCAACTGTCCCGGTTTATCCTGATTTAAATAAAATAAGGTTCTAATATACTAAAAATAGCTAAAATATTTAACTGCAAACATAGTGAAGAGAGTGTTAAAATAAAGCTATTATAAACATTAATAGAGTTTCATGAGCTTTTTGTTACAGAAATGATACAAAATTTTTAAAATATATATCTGAACAGTGGATTTAGGATAATTTAATTATTTTTCAGCTTCACTGTTTTGATTCTTATGAAATTTTTCCATTTAAATCTTTCTTATGTCACTATTTTTCTCGAAAAAGAAAATAAAAATATAACTCACAATTTTTTTGATAAAAACACCAAAGAGTTAGTGAGGAGATGTAATAAGAATAACATCTTCTGGTATTAGCAGAGTGCTTAGTATGAATTATGTGATGCCCATTAAAGTCCTTGTGTTTTTATTTATTTTTCCACACACAGTCTTCCAGTATCCTGACTATGCAAAAATATACCATGAATTAAGCATTGTTTTTGGTTAGCATACACTGTAATTAGAACTAAAAGTTAATAGTTAGCAACAGTGTTATGAACAAACCATGGGTTCTCACCATAATGGGAAAACAAAATAAATGATAGGGAAGTGAAAGTGGATTAGGATTAGACATAGCATTCTTAGCATCAGCTTCCATATTATGAAAAGATGGGAATGGTCTAATTGATTTTAGTTTTCCTTGTAGCATTAAATTCTAATACATTCTGATGGCACTCCAACAAGCCACTGAATAAAACAATACTACAACTCTCTGAAGAGTTTAAATTCCTGTAAACAATTTCTAAAATCATGAACCTATAATATGTCTGTTTTCTAAAATGTAAGTGTTAACACTTAAACTGCACAAGAATATGCATACTAGTATCATAAATCACAAGAAAACAAAATTAAGCATGTTTATTTTGAAAACCTACTGAGTATTGAAAATTGAGTATCGAAGGAAGAGAAAAAAATACTGTAATTGGAATAAATTTGAGTGTCTGTATATGCTAAATATTACATTTTAGTCACAGGGACATTTGCATAATCTTCTCCTGCTAATAGATTGCAAAAAAAAAAAAGGAATAGCATTGTTTATAGAAAGCTTTAAAAGTCAGAAACTGCATTTATGTGACTAACAAATGATTTTTTTTTTCCATAAAACATTTGGAACTTTCTAAAGAATATACAAAGTTAAAGTTCATATGAATAAATTAATTTTATTTACCTGATTATTTTAAATTTCTATTATGGCATGCCCATAAACCATATAAAATGTGAGAAGTGGAGAAGTTAATTACTGAAAATTTATTGTAGATTCCTTAACAGTATTATTTATATCATATATTGGCACTTAAAAATCTTCTATAGTTTTAAATTTAAGTATATTTATTTATTCTCCCTGGATCACAAATTAGCATTTTCTTTTTTATCTTTATATAAATCTATAAAATAATATAAGAAAGGTATGTGAACAGAAATGTAGGTCAAGCAATGATTCACAGGTGATGAGTTAATGATTAATACAGAGAAATTAATCAAGAAAGTAATGATTAATATAGAAAAACATTATTTGTCAAAGGAATCTCAGAGATGAATTTCCTTGTTCAAGGTGTCTACCTCTCTTTCTATTTTGCAATAGAAGAATATTTATATAAATTACTTTATTTTATCATGTAAACATTTATTCTTAATTTTTTCATTAAATATGTAAAATTTAATATGTGTGAAAATTGTAAAAATATACCTGCATTAGTCAGCAAAGAGCATGTTTTTATTTTTATTAGAGTGATTTTTGATATGTTGAATAATTTAATTTTGAAATACACGATCATGAAGTTTTTCATAAAGGACCAGTGAGAATATTTTTTTATTTTAACTAGTAGAAGAACACTTCCTCTAAGCAGAGTATTTCAATATAAAGAAAACATATTTTGCTTTAGTAAGTATCTAGAGTTTGTTTATACTTTATTTTATATCATCATTATTAAGGAAAATTAAAAAAATAACATTTATTAAATTTTTTTTGGTAGCACTCTCGTGGGAGGCTGAATAAAGTAAAGAAAATATTTATGACTTCTGCCTTCTTAATAAAGTTTATACAAGCAGCCCCATTATAAAAATATGTGTAGGAACATACATACATACAATGAGGAGGTTAGCATCAACATGAATACTGTATTTATATTAATTACAGCCATTAAAGCAATAATATTTGAAGGATTGATTAGAAACAAGATCACTTGGGTTCATTTCTGTATCAACCTTGTTCTTAGATAATGTTTGTTTGTTTTTAAATTTTGTTCATAAAGACAAATGATTCAGTTTTATTAATTCAATAACAAGCCTCGTATTGTCCCAAAGTTCAAGTTGTACTGTTCAATATACTTGAACAAATCTTTGTTCTTTATTCTTTAATTTAGAAAATAAAATTTATGATTTTGATTACAAGTTAAAAAATAAATTTGGTTTATCTTTTATTTTCTTCTAATTTATTTTCTTCTAATTTCATTTATGTTTGGGACTAATTTTCATTTATGTTTGGGACTAATACACGCTTTCCTGCTACTGTAATAATATTACTTGACCGGTGATACAAATACTCCTTGTGACTCTTTACTTAAAATCCCCCTGTGGTCCCTTCTCTCATGTTACAGTTCTGGCTCAAATTCTGAGCCAGATATGTATGTTCTCTACTAAATTTCCCATCCTGGAAATTAAAAAATTATTCCCACGTCATTCAATTAAAGTAATGGTAGAGGATTAAATAAAGTTGTGTTTTGTTATATTTCATGAATCACATTTGACATAATTGTTACAGAAGGAAGGAAGTGATTAAGAAGATAAAGATGATGAGAAAGAAGAAAAGAAAGTATGCAGATGAAGTTTTCTTTTTTTTTTTTCTTATCAAACATGAATTTAAACTGAGGACCTGAAGCTTGACTTGCCCAAAGTTTAAGGATCTATTTATAAGATTTATTCTATAGCCTTTATTTTATTCTGTTTCTATTTTATCCCAGATAGAACACACATCCCCTTATTCCCTAATCTTATTTCTGTCATTCTTAATATATTCAGTTTTAAAATAATAATATTTAAAGGAAGTCATAATGCCTAATGTTTTATGGAATGGTTAGGTTTAGAAAGAGAGGCTCAGAATTATATAAATTTTATCACATTTTGTAGTTGTTAAAATTTTATAAGTAAATAAAATAAAAAACTGAAAGAGATTAAATCTTTATACCCATGAGAGAATGTTAATTTGAGACCATCAAGTGACGTAGGTATTCATTTTAAAGCAAAACAAAGTACATTAGAAGACCAAATTAACTTTAAAAGTTGATATAATTTTTTGATATTCCTAATGATTGTCCTTAAGAAAAGGGGTAACAACCATAGTTTTATTAGTACACTTATTAAGAATTTATAGAAGAATTACAGTCAAAATAACATAATTGAAAAAAGGGCTAGGATTATTAAAAATATCATTGGGAAAGGTTAGGGATAGATGAACGTTCACTGAGGAGAAGTTTAAGCAATAGTCTGTCAAGAGAAAAAGATATTTAGGGTGAGTATACAGAATAAAATGTATAATATAAAGTGTGATTATAAATTTAAAATTATGTTTCTGTTGTATAATCATCCAGAATTTAGTGATAGTATTAATGAACCTATATTTTTCCTAATTAGGAGTTTGTTAAAAATTGTAACTATTCATTTCCTTTTTTACTACATGTATTTTTGAATCTTACTGCTTTAATTCAGTCATATATAATTATTGATATGTACCATTAGCATTTAATAATAAATCAAAGTTTTATGGGATCTGTGGGCCTACTCTAAGAGTTTTGAATTGCATAAGTCTAAAAACTTAAGAGATTAGTTTCTAGAAGTGGATCGACAGTATTCAGTATTCAGAATATTTTTAAAAAATTCTTGCCTTAAAAATTAAATTGACCACTCTGCTCTAAAGAGCTGCACACCAATGTTTGACATCTGAACCCTGAAACATAAGAAGTGTCACAATATAAGAAGATATTACTATCTTTGAAAGATTCACTACAAATTAGAGGTAAAGGAAAAAGGATAGAAAAATACCAAAAAGGAAATCTGAAAGATATATAACAAAATAAAAGCTTCCATATTTCCATTTCTGACAAAATAGAATTTCATGAGAAAAGCATGTAATTTATAAAGAGGGTTATTTTAAAATGAACAAAATAGAATATATAATAGTTTAATGTTTAAAAAACAAAATTGGTTCAAAGTGCATCTGGCAAAAAGGGAAAAATAACAGAAACGATTAGAAAAAATTTAGCACACATTTTATAAAGCTGATTCTTCAGCAAACAAAGTGAATACTAAATCTGTAGAGCTTTTGATAACAATACAGGCAAGAATCTGTGCGTGATGGCAATCTTCTTTTCACATAATAGAAGTTGAATAATATTTTAAGGCTTATAGAAAATTTACATATATAATATACAGAAGGTACCAAAAAAGTATACACTGTATTAAAATTGTAGGACTCAATATATACTGATAACAAAAGATGAATACAAGTCACATTGAGCACCTCTTGATATTGTAGAAGCCAAACGGGACCAGAATATTATAAATTTAATGCAGTTTTTCTTTATTAAAATGTCTACATTTTTGACACCCTCTGTGTGTATATATATATACACACACACACACACATATATGTTACTTATACATACTATACATAAATTATAATCTATATTTTATATTCACATATAATAAAATTTATATAAACATGATATTAAGCCACAAAGAATAAAAGAAATGTCAAATTATTGATATTAAACTTGTTTTCAAAATAAAACAAAATGAAAAGAGAAAAATATTTGGAAAATTAAAACATAACTTTTAATAAAATATAAGAAGTCACATACTTACATTGAGTATTATAATTGTTACTAAATTTTTAAATCCCTACATATTAAAATTACTGGGTAACAGATGTAGTATTTCTCAGCAGGAAACTTAAAGGTAATGTTGAAACACAAAACAATTAAAATAAAATACTTAAAATTTCAAGCAGTCACTGAAAAAAAAAACCCAAAATAATTCAGTAAGTCAAATAAAATAAGGTAATTTTACATAAAGAAATTAAATAAAAAGAGAATAAGAGGAAAATTAATATTTTCTCTTTAATTATGCATGTCTTTTGCAATGATTAATCAAAAACACTCTGGCAAGTATACTTGTGACAAAACTGAGCAAGAGCTAGAAAACAACACTAGGATATATAATGGGTATGTAATTGCGATTCTATGCTCCTGAAATCTTTTGGTGTAAGAAAGGGAATGGTAGGGATGATTAAAGGCAAAGGGGTATATACCCACAAGAACTGGAAGCAAGGTCCTAAAAATATATATGTGCACCATGTTTACAGCAGCGCTATTCACAATATCTAAAACATGACAGTACCCCAGATGCACAGAAAAGCAAATTTTGAATGGATATACAATGGAATACTATTCAGCCTTAGAAATTAAGGGAATCCTGACATGCTGCAACATGGGTGAACCTTAAGACCATTATGCTAAGTGAAATAAACAAGCCAGATAAAGAAACATATCTCATGTTCTACTAACTTGATGTCTCTTGAGTTGTCAAAATTAGCAACAGAAAGTACAGTAGGGGTTGTAAGAGGAATGGGGAAGGGAGTTATAATTTAACAGATATAGAATTTTAGTTTTGCAAGATGAAAAGATTTTTTTTGCAAGATAAATGGTGATTATGGTGATATAACAATATGCATGTACTTAATACCACTTAACAGTATACTTAAAACTGTTAAGGTGGTAAATTTTGTTACATATATTTTACCACAATTAAAAAAATAAAGAAGAAAAGAGAGTTAGCCAATGAATTTAGGAAATGTAATAAAGTATTTTGCAAGTGAAAGCAGAGTGCATAGGGAGGGTGATGAGAGGGGTATCATAGTTATAAACAGGATTTTATATTCCTGAGAAGGTGACATTGTTGAATGAAACCTACCAGATGGGAAGCTAGTATCTCACAGATTACAGGAAGAACTTTTATTCTGAACAAGGTGGGGAAGCACTGGAAGGTTTTAAGGTTACAATATTAATTTTAGGTTTTAATGGGATATTTTGGAATACTGAGAACATAGTTAGAAAGAGGTGATCAGTTACATAAGAAGTTAGTGCATAATCCATGCAAGAGTTGTTAGTTGATTGCATACCCATAGTTATACACTAAAATCATAAATTAATACATGCAGAAAACCTCAAGTTTCAGATGTTAGGGAATGAAGCCACATTTTGTTATATGTTCAGATATAACCAAATGTAAAATATAGAAATGCTATTCATGCCATTAGAATAAAATTATCCTACAACCCAGGAAAGTAGTTTAGAATATCTGTGAGCAGTATGAATCCAAGTAATTAATTTGCATATAAAAATACTAAGTGGCCTCATCACATACTATGACTGTAATCTCTATCAGTGTAACCTTAGTAAGAATACACAAAGAGAAATTTAAGAAAATTTCAGATGAAAATATCACAAGAAAATGTTTACACATAGTATTGTATGATGCATTTGGGGTGCATATGAAACTATAAATTCAGATATAGCATAATTAAATAGTAAGAAAGACATTTAATATACATAATGTTAAAGACTTTAAATTAATAATATGGGAAATATTAATATTATTACTAAACACTGATCAACTCAAAGCTAAGCATAATGATAAATAAGATTATATATTGGTAATAACATTTATATATTGATAAGTAAATTTGCTGAAACTTAACGTTATAAAAATGGCCACCAAAAGTAACCTTTTACTAGTGTGTAGATACGTAGTTTTTTTTACTGGAAATCTTGACACACTTTATAAGAATATTCTGTTATTTAATTCTTAAGAATGCTGTTTATATTTCTTTGTGAGAAATATAGAATCATTATTGAAATTCAGTGTGCACTATTGTCTTATTCTACAGTAATATAAATGACAAGCAAGACCGATGAAATTGTAACATACATTATCTGAATGTGTAATTGTGAATTCAGGTCAATGCATTAAAATTGGACTGTATTTCAAAATGAGCTTTGCAAATCAATTTTGAAAGGTTTATTTTATATTGTTTAGTCTATTTTTATTAAAATGGCATCAAAGTAAAAGTCTTATAATGATGTGTGACATAATGGTATAAAGCCAAATAGGAGAATTTTTTTTCATGCAAAAAGCTGAAAATTCAGTGTGCTCAAAGACCACGTGTAAGTAATTGAGTTAACAAATTGCAAACGTGTATAATGGCTGTGTGGAAATATATATTTTTAATGAAGGCAACCTTAAATTTCATAGTATGATAGAGTGAATACTTTATAAAGTCATATAGTCATAATTTTTTGACCAATGAAAAATTTGAGACTGCCTAACCTTTTATAATCATGGTTAAAGTCAATAATTACAATAATAAATGCTAAGAATGGGTTTTTCTTCCGAAACTGGATCATAGCTAAATGAGTATTGATGTTCTGTTCATAACTTTAATTCATAGTCTGACTACAGTCATTTTTACTTTTCAAAAGTACACTGAATTTATTTATAACAGAAGGAATGTTCTTGTATATTCCATATCTGGAAATTCTACATTACAAAGTTATCTTGCCCTGGTTGATGTGATTTAAACTTTTCTTATAGCAAGGTTTTAGGGACAAAATACAGAATAATGTAACTTTTAAAACAAAAATTTGCCTTAAGTTGGAAGGGTTTATTTCTCATTTCTATCTAGGACAACTAGAAATATAGTATTACCAGAATTTCTTTCTTTAGTAGGTCCTTTGTATCGAGATTCAGAGAATGAACCTATAGACCACAGATGATTGGTAAGATAGAATTTATTAGCCAGAAAGGAATTCAAAAGGAATAAAAAGCACCAGAGCTTCTGGCAAAGGGAAAGACCCAAGTAGGGAGACCCCTCATGGGTCCTTTGTCTAGGAGTATTCATACTCTAACAAATGAATAGATACAGTCCCTTCTGATCATGGCAAAATGTCAGGGCCTTCCCTTCATGAAATTACCCAGGCCTGGGAAACTTACATGAAATTGCCCAGGCTTAGAAAATGGGGGTCCATGTTCAGCCCTGAATGGGGGAACCACATATCAATAGGATCATTTACATTTATTACTATATAAAATACTATGTGCAAACAATTCCCTTCTGAGAAATTTAAATAAGCACACTGTTATTTAGAAGCTTACGAAAAGCAGTATTTCATGTAGATTAAAGATTGTAGAGAAAAAAAAATAATGGGAGTTTTTTTTGTGTGTGTGTGTCTTTCTCCTTTTGTGAGTTAATACTTGTTTGGTGAAATATTGTTCCTGAGGAAACCCATTTTTTAATATAAAGTTAATATTTACTTTCTCAATGATATAGAGTTTTTGACACTCAATGTAATGACAATGTAAGTGTGCTTTCAAAATATATACACCACTATACTGTTAGGGTGCTATTAGAGAATAAAAAGATATTCTAAATAAAAATCTAACTGATATTCAAAAATAGAAATACTCTTTGTTAGGATTGTTTGTCTTTTTTTTTTTTTTTTTTGAGATTTATGACTGTAACACTGTTGTATAAAATAAATACAGAGTTAGTCAGACACTCGGGGCTGCATACTGGAAGCCTCATTAAAAAATGTGAGCCACCTCCCAAGCCCCGCTGCTCTTAAAACTATCTCTTTGTCTGTGTCTATTATTTCTCTATGCTAATATTCTATAACTCCTACTAATAATTTTCTTCAGTTTCCTCGCACCACCAGGCCACCAAGAAGTAAACCTACTGCGTGTGGTGGCTGGTCCATGACAGCAAACTTCTTGTTTAGCTCCATTTCAGGTCAATATTCAGAAACAATAACAAACTCAATGAACATTATTCATTTCTTACGTCATATTTGTTTCTATTTGGGAGTTATTTATGTAACTTTCATTTCCACTACTGAGTGTCTAATAGTGTATGTCACATAAATACAAGTAAATTGTTACATTAATTTTTATAAAGACAATAATGATGAAAAATCTTAAATCAATTTAATATTAATTTTCTCTAAGACAAAGCAGTATCTATTGGACTTCCAAAAGTATAGATAGTGGGTGAGAAATGTATGGCTTTATTTTTCCATAAAAAACTTAATATGTGAAAGTAGTGGTTTAAGCTATTTAAATAATAATATAGTTTGATAAAATATAAATAATTTGGTCTACATTATTTGATTCAATTCAAAAATTGATTTATACTGAAATGACATATATATATATATATATGTGTACATGCACACGCATTGCATATGGGTTGTAGGAGATAATGTGTTGACAGACAATATAATATGGTGGTTATAATATGGAGATAATGTGTTGACAGACAATATAATATGGTGGTTTCTGGGCTCATACATTTTCATGTAGAAATATACAGTATTTCTACATGAAAAAATTCTAGTCCTCTCTAAGCTTCATTTTCTTTTTTCCTCCAGCTGTGACTTCTTGACTATGTATTTCTTTAAACCTTTGTTTCCTCATATATAAAAATGAAAAAGTGATTATCTCCCTTGAAGTAGTAGTGAGATTAAAATCAAACAATCCATTTATAATTTTGTGTCAATGCCTGGCATACAAATCTCAATAAACCATAGACTTTGGTGATTATATAAATGATTATAGTTACTCTTGGTATGCAACCAGTTTCCTTAATTGCTATACATAAGCATTTATGCTAATGTGGGTGTATATATAATTAGTACACCTTTCCTTCTAATTATTTATTTTTTTAATTTCAGAATATTATGGAGGTACACACGTTCTGGTTGCATGATTTAGTTTAGTACATTTTAAGTCAAATTTGTAAGTGTTTTCTTCATGTAGGAAATGTGTATTGCACTCATTAGGTGTGAATATCCCTATCCCCACTCTTTGCTTCCACATACTTGATTTCCATTGAGTTTTACTTCCATGTGTACACATAAGTGTTGATCAACTAGTTCCAATTTATTATTGAGTACTTGTGGTGTTTGTTCCATTTTTGTGAAACTTCACCCACTGGTTCTCAACCTGTGGGTCACAACCTCTTTGGGGGTCTCCTGCATGTCAGATATTTACATTACGATTCATAACAGTAGCAAAATCACAGTTATGACGTATCAATGAAAATAATTTTATGGTTGGGGTCACCACAACATGAGAAACTGTATTAAAGGGTCATAGCATTAGGAAGGTTGAGAACCACTGACTTAGAAGAATGGGCTCCAGTTCCATCTTACCTTTATTTAAATACTTCATGTTAATCTCTAAAAACAATGATATGCTTATACCTTTTACATTTTTCTTAACAAAACTTATGAAGGAGCCTAATGAATCCCGAATTTCTTTGAAAGAGAACTTTGATTTAGTTTCATCATAATAAATTTTAAGGTATTACTTTAAAAAAAAAAAAAATGCTTCCCCCTCTCCCTTCCCCCTCCCCCCCACCCCCCTGCCCCAGTGAGTGGTGACAAAGACTCTCTCCTCAACCAAATTTCAGTCAGGCTGCCCTAAGTCTTCTCAGTCTCAACATTGAGCTTCAGGCTTCAGTGTCTACCTTTTTGGGTCCAGCAATAGCAAGAATCTTGCTGAAAGTCAATTGAAAGAAAATCACCCACCCTTGACATCTGATCAAAATCCTCATCCTCCACCATCCCCTACCCTTATCTGATCACCTGGCCTGTCTTCAGTAAGAATCCTGTCAAGTTCGTTAACCAAAATGTCCCTTACCCCTGATGTTTTCCTTCAGTAGTTTTCCATCCACTGACCCTGACCCTTCTTGTGGCTGTAAATCCCCACCCTTCCTTACTGTATTCAGAATTGAGCCCAGTTCTATACTAGGGTCTCTTTTCCCTATTTCTTTCTTTTCTTTTTTTTTTTATGTTTATCATTATTTTATTCTTTTTTTAAGTTCAGTATACAAATATCCATTGTATAGCATTAACAATTAGAAAATTAATGTTTATATGACAACACAAAATGTGAAACACATAGAAATAATTATTCATAAATATATAGTATTTCTACATGATAAACTTCTAGTTATTACTGAAAACATAAAAAGACACATGTCTGTATATATTACAAGTTTTTTTTTTGTTTTTTTTTTTAATCTTTGCCAAGCTAATAGTCTAGAAGTCACTATGTTACTATGGTCAAATGATGCATTTATTTTGCTAACTCTCAGAAATAAACCAGTTTTTTACAATTAAAACTTATTGTTCTTAGTTTTAATTGTTTTTATAAAAAAATCTTACTTTTTAGTATGTTATCATACTGTGATATTGATTAAATGTAATGTATTCATGCAGATCAATGGGAACAATGCATAATAGCTATCAACATTTCTAAATCACAGAAATGTAGCAATTTTTTTTTAATTTGTTAAACTACATAGAACAAACTAAAATAATATATAATTAGAAAGATTTCTCTATACTCAAACTGTATATGTTCCTCTTAATAATGTTTATCCTTAAAGTAAGAAAATTATTAATTTCTTCTGTGTCATGAGTATGTACATCTTTCATTATTTGTGTATTTTTTTCTTTAATTTTTTTATAGTTTTAAGTACAATAATCAGTCTTTAATATTCTTGGTTAAATTTATTTCTAACTATTTTTATGCTATTGTAAATAGCATTGTTTTCTTGATTTTTATTCTATTATTTCTTTTAGATTAATTTGAGGGTAAATACATTTATGTTACACTGTTTTTAATTCTAAGGTAATGATCAAGTTGTAGTTGAGATTCCCCCCTTTTTTTCTTTTGCTAGTTGTTTGTGTGTAGAAAAGGAATGGATTTTTGTACACTGATTTTATATCCTGAAACTTTACTAAACTTTTTATTAGGTATAACTTTTTTTGATAGAAACTTTGAGCTTTCCTGTACATAGGATTATGTCGTCTGAAATAGAGATAATTTTACTTTTTACTTATTTATGCTCTATTTCTTTTTCTGGCCTAATTGCTTTTGGTGGTATTTGTAGTACTATGATAAATGGAAGTGGCAAGAGTGGGCGTGCTTAACTGTGACATTTTCTAAATGATCATTATGAAAAAATCAAAATAAATAATTTTAAATATCAGTTTGGTATTAGACAATGTTTCAAACTGCATCTAAGAAAACTACATTTTTAAACCTTTTCCTGCCAGAAAATGAGCAAGATAAGAGAATATTTTGTCACAGTTGCTGATACTAGTTCATTTAATTAGATTGATTTATTTTTACTTTTTAAATAGCTTATTTAGTGTCTGAGAATCATCAATGTCATATTTGCCAATTATTTTAGATTTCTTAACAGCCATTTCTATTTAATTTTGCTTAGTTACTGATAAAACCTCTTGTAAGTGGCTATAAATATGGCCAATTAAAAAACATCTCAAAAAATGCCTATCTTAATGGCCACATAGTAACCAGACTTTGACATCTCCAATAATATGTCAGATCTAGGTTTAATTTGGGACATATACAATGTGTGTTTCATGAGGTACACCTTTACAAACATTTATTTTAGTGAATATTCTCTTCATCACATTGACACTTTTAAAAACATAATTTTCAAAATAATTAAGACAACTATAAGAGAAATGTCTGGTAAAATAAACATATTCAGCTAATAATAAATAATACTTATTGTTGGGCTTGCAAGATAGGACTTTGATGTTTACAAGGTATAATTTAACAAAGGCTAAGTCTGTGGGTTTTATTGTTTGAAAATATATATTTTTTAGAATCTGAAAACTCCACATAAACGGTAATAATGTATTTGATGTATGGGTATATAAAAAGACTTTGACAAGATATTCATTCCTATCTGAGCTTTTAATGATAAAGAATGGGTTCAGAAAAAAAAGATAAATGTGAATTCAGCAAAGCTAAATGATTCTTTAAATTCAGTTGATACATGCACATGTAATCAAAAAGTAACAAATGACAATCTTACAAGTATAAATTTACATATAATGGTGTTATATTTAATTTTTAATATTTTTTATATTTATACAGTGTTTCAAGGCAACTATTCTAAATTTTTGACTTAATTTTTCTTCATTGGTGAAACAGAATTTTATTAAATTAATATGCCTAATACTTTAAATTTGATTGACATCTGACAATAATTAAATGAACACTTGTTTTATCTATTTTTTTTCCAAGAGACAAGAGCCCTTTGCATATGGAAGATCTTGTTAGGAAAATATACCCGATACATCAACATATATTTTGTTTAATTTATTTTGCTAACCTTTTATTGAGTTATAATATAGGGTGGCCATAGAGTATATATTCAGAAATATGTGCAATCATTAAATATCTACCTTTAGAATTTTATTTTGGAGTAAACACGTTCATGTGAATATTTCTTGTCAAAAATATTATTTGACAAAAATCTAGAACCCTCCAAGGTAATTACCAGGTATTCTTCTTAGTACGTATAAGTGGTAATTACCATTTTGTCTTCTAGGAGTGTAAGTTTGCTTGTTTGGAAATTTTATATAAATATAATATTGTAACCATGAAGTGTTTTGTGTATGATTTCTTCTCTAAATATTGTTTCTGAGATTAACCCATGTTTTGGTGTGTAGTAGTTTTTTATTGTCATTTATGTGTAATAAGTGTGTCATTATGTAAATAAATATATCACAATGTATTTATTCATTTTACTCTTGATGTACATTTGTTGTAGTTTCTGGTTTGCTGATTGAAACATGTGAGCACTAAAGAAGAAGTCTCATATTTGCACATGTTACCAAGTAAAGTGTACTGGTCTATGGCAGTGGAAATCTCAGATAAATGATTTTAGGACTTATATTAACCAAAGATCCTGAATAGCATACCTGTAGTTAAACAAAGTTGGAAATATATATTGATAGCAATGGAGAAGGGAAATTGAATCACTGGGGTGTATTATTGGGGAATCAGAGAAAGATACCTATAAGCTTTATCAAAATTTATAAATCACCCAAGTTACTGGAAGATTTAGTTGCCTTGTTTTCAGAAATATAATGCTATACAGAGTTACTCTTAGACCAGCATTATGTCAGTTGTCTTGTCTTGACACAAGTACATATGAATAAACTAGTATTGAGTTTGAGCTTTGTCTCTTATGTTATGGTTTGGTACAATAAGTTGTCTTATTTTGCAACTAACAGTAGCATTTTGGAAAGTTGTGGTTTCTGTTTCAATTTTTAGTTCTCTGAGTATAACCTTGCTGGTAATAGATCTGTTTTTCACTTGACTCATTTGTATACCTCAAGAAGAAAATTAAACCAGGGGACAGTAGGTTGCATGTACTCAGTAATTTCCTGCAGTTATAATTATTTGATTTTGATTTAAAAAATTATAACTATCAAATGCTTCTACACATGTTAATGCCAATTATGACCTTGTAATGAGACATCAATGCATTCTATTCTGAGATAATAGGAATGTAAACTATCATTATTTTAAACTTTTTAAAAAAATCATGTTTCAATTCAAAAGTATATAAATCATTATTTTTAGGTGACCTGGTTTGCAAAAAGACTCATTACTACCACTTACAAGAGTATAGACTCCAGTGCTTTCAGTGCAATGAAATACAGGTAGAGTTCTTCTCTGGGAGATCCTTGCTGTTTTTTTTATAAGAATTCTATTGGCTCATAAGAAAAAAGATTGGTGGAAAGAAGGAGGGCATTTGGTGGGGCCTGACCCAATGTGCACAATGCAAGGGTCTATTTCAAAATAACTAGGAGTAAAATTTAAATGTCTTACCACAAAAAATGAGTTAGATGATAACTATGTTAATCAGTTTGATTCAAGCATTCCACGTTGTATATCAAATCATCACATTGTACCCAATGAATGGATACAGTATTGATTTTAATTAAAAATTAATTAAAAAGAGAAAGATATTTACAAAAAAAAAACATTGCTTCTAATACAAAACAGCTGAACAATTAGTTTTCATCAACAGCCGTACTTGATGAAGACCTTCCCTTCCTTTACTATATTCAACCATAAAAGTAGTTTTATGCTAATTTGTACAGGAAAACTGTAGTTTTTAGACAACAGAGGTGAGAAACAGCCTACTGATTCAGCTCTAAAACCACAAAAATGTTTTTTATTGTAGAGATTAAATAGAAAAAACTGGTAAATGTGGAGATATAATTATTTATCAACAAATTAATTCAAATAGTAGCTAATATCCCCCTTGATTTCAAGGAGAATTTAATTATATTGTATCTAAATGTTATATAGTTTGCATATATGTGACTAAGCATTTCCACAATTCTCATAAATGCTTGAGCCAAAAACCTTAAGTCAAGTTTTGACTGTTTTTGTCTTATCACATCTTGTAGTCAGTTTATATAAGGCAGTAGGCATATTAGCAAGAGATGATACTTGAGATCAGAAGGGGACTTATTAGCAGTGGACTTATTAGCAAAAGGTGATACTTGAGACCCAAAGGGGTCTAGCTGCTTGAGAGCTAAGCATGATGGAGACTCTATGCAAAGTAGAAAAATTTAAATCAAAATCACAATGATATATTACCTTGCACATGTCTTGATAGTTATTATTTTTTTAAAAAGTGTTGAGAAAGTGGAAAACCGTATGTTGAACACTGTTGCTGGGAATATAACTGATATAGCCATTATGAAAAACAGTATGCAGTTTCTCAAAAATTACAGGTATAGTTACCATCTAACACAGAAATCCAACTTCTACATTTATGTCCAAAAGAATGAAAACTGTATTTTGAAGAGATAGCTGCCCTCCAGGGTTCATTGCTGCGTTATGCTGATAGCCAAGATATGGAAACAACCTAAATACCCATCAGTGAGTGAATGGATAAAGAAAATATGCCATATATATGCAATGCAATATTTTTCAACCTTTTATAAACACGAACAAATGCTATTTGTAGTGATGTGGATGAACCTGGAAGATACTATCCTAAGTGAAATGGAAGTCACAGGAAGAAAAATAGTACATGTTTTGACTTATATGAGGTATCTAAAATACTCAGTCTCATAAAGGTAAAACACAGAATGATAATTACCAGGACCCGGAGACAGGGGAAAATAGGCAGCTGATTTTCAGTATGTGTAAATTTTATTCTTATTATTCAAGATAAATAAATTCTACAGTTTCTTTTGCCTAGATTTACATTATTACCAACCAACTTCCTACTCTGGCTATTCTCTGCCCACATCTTGTTCTTTACAAGCAACCTAAGACACTTTATCAGTCTTTTCTGAGACCCTTGGTATACTCCCATATTTCTTACGAAAAAATACAAGGTACTTTCTTGTCAGAAAGGGCTGAAGTGAGTCTCTTTGGTAATCTTCAAGAATGCCAAGAATGCCCACTCCAGGAGACAGCCAACATGGCAGGCTAGAAGCAGCACAACACTTCCCTCATGGAAAGGATGGAAAGTGGTAAATTGATACGCATATGAGCAAGAGCACTGTGAATCCAGAGTGGAGGCAGGAATGAAATGAAGAAGATAGTAGTTGATGAACTGTTCAGTAGGACTGGAAGTCCTGGCAGGACTACAAAGTCATACAACAGCAATGGAAAGCAGTATGGGGATTCCTGAGGAACTAACTGTAGACTTGCCATTTGATAGAACATTCCTATCACTCGGTATCCACCCCAAAGGAAGACACGCATGTGTGGAAAAGGGACAGAGGAGAAAATCCCAGGCTCCACACTTCTCTGAGGATACCCAACCAGAGTGTCAGTCATTGGACTGATAAACCTAAGTACATCTCAACAGATACAGAAAAACCATTCAATAAATTTTGCATCTTTCATGATAACATCCTCATCTTTCTTGATAAAAACCTTCCATAGACTAGGCATAGAAAAAACACACCTCAAATTATAAAAACCGTGTATGATAAACCGTGTATAACAACATTATATTGAATGAGGAAATGTTGAAAGCATTCCTCCTAACACCTAAAGCAAGACAAGAGTTCCCACTGTTATCACTTCTGTTCAACCGAGTATTGAAAGCACTAAACAGATCATTCAGACAAGAGAAAGAAATAAAAGATATTCAAATTGGGAAAAAGGAGGTCAAACAGGGTCATTATTCTTGTTCACTAATAATATAATCTTGAATACAGAAAACCCTAAATTTACCAAAAGACTATAGAATTGATAAATAAATTCAGCAGTATCACAGATTACACCATCAACATAAGCAAATACATAGGATGTCCGTGAATCAAGCTAAGAGTCAAATCAATGACTCAATACCATTTACAATAGCTGCAAAGAAAAAGTAATCCCTAGGTGTACACTTAACCAAGGAGTATAAGAGCTATAAAACACTGATGAAGGAAAACTATACATGACATGAACAAAAAGAAAAAACATACCCTGCTCACAGTTTGGTAGCACCAAGGTCATTAAAATGTGCATACTGCCCCCAATGATTTACACATTCAATGCAATCCTCATTAAAATACCAACATCATATTTTACAGATCTAGAAAAAAATAATTATAACCTTCATTTGGAATCATGAAAGATCCCAAATGGCCAAAGCAATCTTATGCAAAAATAAAAATGAAGAGACATTACATTATCTGACCTCAAACTAGACTATAAGACTATTGCAAGCAAGACAGCGTGATACTAGTTACAGTGGAATGTAGTAGATAACCCAGAAACAAAACCATCAACTGACAACCAATTGAATGTCCACAAAACAAACAACACCCACTGGGGAAGCAAAGCCCTATTCACAGAATGGTACTGGGAACACTGCATATCACATGCAGAAGGATGAAGCCGTTCCCTCTCTCTCACCATAAATAAAAATACTTGAACACAGATAAAAGATTTAAATGTAAGGCATGAAATCATAAAAATTCTTAAAGAAAATATAGGAAAAAACTCTTCCAGACATTGGTACAGCCAAAAAAATTATGACTAATATTTCAAAGACAAATACAGCAATAACAAAGATGAATAGATGGGACTTAGCTAATTAGCTCCTTTGCACAGCAATGTAAATAATCAGCACAGTAAATAGATACCCTAGAAATAGGAGAAAAAAAAAAATCAAAAACTGTACTTCTGACAAAGGGCTAATATCCAGAATCTACGAAGAACTGAAACATATTATCAAGAAAAAAATAAAACTTCATTAAAAAGTGGCAAAAGACGTGAAGTGAAATTTTTCAAATAGTGGTAAACAAAGATATGAAAAAGATGCTCAACATCACTAATCATCAGGGAAATGCAAATTAAACCACAATGAGACACTACCTCATCCCTGTCAGAATGATCACTATTAAAATGTCATAAAACAATATATGCTGGTGTGGGTACCCAAAGGAGGGGACACTTGTATATCTTTGGCAGGACTACAAAGTCATACAACAGCAATGGAAAGCAGTATGGGGATTCCTCAAGAACTAACTGTAGACTTGCCATTTGACAGAGCATTCCCATCACTGGGTATCCACCCAAAAGAAAAGAATTCATTTTATCCAAAAAGAAACCCTCCACTAGAATGCTAATTATAGCACAATTCACAATTGAAAACGTGAAATTTATCAGTGTCCATCAATTTATGAATGACAAAAGAAATTGTGATGTATGTATATACACACACATACACACAGACCCCATACCCTGGTGTGCTATTCAGTCATAAAACTGAATGAAATAGGGGGTGCCTGTGGCTCAAAGGAGTAGGGTGCTGGCCCCATATGCTGGAAGTGGAGGGTTCAAACCCAGCCCTGGCCGAAAACAGCAAAAACAAAAACAAAAACAAAAACAAAAACAAAAAAGAAATAATGTCATTTGCAGTAAGTTGGATGGAACTGAACACCATTATTTTAAGTGAAGGATTTCAGGACTGAAAAAACAAGAACCCACATGTACTCTAAATAATTTGGAGCTAAATGATGGAAACATGTGGCAAAAAAAAAAAAAAAGCATTGGAAATCAAAAGTTGGGGAGGACAGGAGGTAGTTGAGGAGTAAACACCTATCTCTAGAGTACAATAATATAGAGTACAATAATAACTCAACCTAAGCATTATACAAGGCTCTCTTACAACGATGACAGTTGCCCCATTAATACTTTTTTTTTTTTTTTTTTTGCAGTTTTGGATGGGGCTGGGTTTGAAACTTCAACCTCTGGCATACAGTGCCTGTGCTTTACTTCTTTGAGCCACAGGTGCTGTCCTAACCCCCCCTTAATACTTTGAAACAAGTAAAAATAAATAATACTACCAGAATTCTGATTCAGTGTTAGAATTTTTACATTTGCTACTCACTCTGCCTGGAATGATTTCCCCTGAAAGTGAAGGTGAATGTATTAGGATTTTATTTAAATGTGACCTTCTCTATCTCTTTGAAATTTCCACTAAAATGGCAAAACGATCTGAATTCACACTGACTCTTTGAATAGATGGTTATAGTTTGAGTAATTTGTTACAGTTTCCACAATCCAGATTTTAAACAATGATAACAGTGAAGGAAATTGCAATCTAAGCCGTGAAAAAGGCATATTCAACACTGACACAAACATTTTTTAATGTTCTTTTAAAACTTCTCAATGGACTTGATTTTGCAATATCATCTCAATTTTTAAATGGCAGACTGGATTTCAGAATTGTTGAGTTGATTTCCTGGAGGTACAGTATTTAAGGCAGAGTAGAAACTTTGGGTCATTGTTAATCAACATTCTCATTATAAAGAACCTTCTA
The DNA here is from genome assembly GCA_963574355.1 of Loris lydekkerianus. Classification (NCBI taxonomy): domain Eukaryota; kingdom Metazoa; phylum Chordata; class Mammalia; order Primates; family Lorisidae; genus Loris; species Loris lydekkerianus. The sequence continues at coordinate 11,255 of CAUYPK010060456.1, read as the reverse complement.
GTAAACACTTCAACATATATTTCAATTTCATTTTTATTAGCCCTTCTACGTTATTTGCCTTGGTAGATATTGCCTTCCTGGTGGAAACAGTATCCATCCCCTCACCAAGTAATTAGGAAATGGAAACGAAAGACCCTAAAACTGCTTAATTTTCCAATCACTCCCTTGCTTTCTCTGACATTATAGCTATGGACACTGTCAAATACTTTATGCAATAATGGATTCATATTCATCTCCAGATTTAAATATCCAAATGTGTTTTCTAGTCCAGTTGTTTCCAAATTACATGAAGGTAGCTAAAATTGCAACATGACTTTTCTTAGACTTCTTCATTCCTTTTTATGCCCAGGGAGGACAGAGCTGCTCCAAGTGAGCCAGTGCTGGTACTCATGTTTGAAATCCTGTACCTGTTGAAACTCTCCACTTTGGGAAATAGAAATGGAGGGTCATGGCATCAAATGGCCAATCACTTTTAGATGTTGAAAAGTTGAAATGCAATCTTAAGTCTATAGAAAACTGCATCATATTATTATTCCTTCTATCTTACAATTTTTCCATAAATATTTCATCAAATACTGATTCACAAATGTCCTATTACAACTTCACAGTCAAGTATTAATACATATCATCACTACACATTTAGTCCAAATTACTAGCATAAATTCCAATTTAAATTGTGTAAATGTAGTTTCATATTTTTCACCAGTATTTTCCAGAAATTTCTCTCCTCACTTTTACTTCATTTTCACTGGAAAAATTTCGTTTCATTTTCAAATGAAAAATTTCATTTCAAACATTTTCATTTTCACAGGAAAATTTTTTCTCCTGGTTATATACACTTGACACTCCAGAGGATTTATTTTTATTTATTATTATTTTTTTATTAAATCATAGCTGTGTACATTAATATGATCATGGGGCACCATACACTTGGTTCATAGACCGTTTGACACATTTTCATCACACTAGTTTATATAGCCTTCCTGGCATTTTCTTAGTTATTTTGCTAAGACATTTACATTCCATATTTATTAAGTTTCACATATATCCTTGTAAGATGCACTGCAGGTATAATCCTATCAATCCCTCTCCCTCTACCCACTCCCGCCTCCCTTCCCACCCTTTCCCCCGTCCTCCTATTCTTAGGTTGTAACTGGGTTATAGCTTTTATGTGAAGTTCCTAAATTAGTTTCATAGTAGGGCTGAGTACATTGGGTACTTTTTCTTCCATTCTTGAGACACTTTACTAAGAAGAATATGTTCCAGCTCCATCCATGTAAACATGAAAGAGGTAAAGTCCCCATCTTTCTTTAAGGCTGCATAGTATTCCATGGTGTACATGTACCACAATTTATTAATCCATTCGTGGATCGATGGGCATTTGGGCTTTTTCCATGACTTAGCAATAAATGTCTTAGCAAAATAACTAAGAAAATGCCAGGAAGGCTATGTTAAATAGTGTGATGAAAATGTGTCAAATGGTCTATGAATCAAGTGTATGGTGCCCCACGATCACATTAATGTACACAGCTATGATTTAATAAAAAAAATGTTTAAAAAAATGCAGATGAACTTTATGGGCACCCTATGCACACTCACACATATACTCTCCTTCCCACGGCTAACTTCTTTAGTTGTTCTTCCTTCTTTAAAATGAAATATTATGTCCTCGTTTTTCTGACACTCACCTTTGCAGATTATCCACTGCCCACTTTGTTTGAATATTTATCCAAAGATGCTGGTTGTGTGACCCTGGAGTAAAGTGTCTGTCTCCCGCTGAGCTGGTCTTAATGGAAACTCCCCTGGAAGGTAGTGGTAAGCACCAGAGGGAGATAGCAAGATTTCGGTGACTCATGGAACTCTGGGTAATGGATACTAGACATATTTTGCACCAAATTATTTTAACATTTTTATTACTCTACTAATGAAAAAAGATTATTCATACAGCAAAGTTTTAACAAATTATGCTATTGTGGCTTAACGTTCAGCATACATAAAATCCTACCATGAAATTACTACTGGTTTATAAACACCAGGAAGGACACTTATTTTTCTACAAACTCTGACTCCAAACACACACTCTTGAATTGTCATTCCATTCTTCCAGTGACATTTCACATAAATCACATGACTTTTAAGTCACTTTCAGGGAACAAAATCTAGGTTCAGCATATAAAATTTGCCTTCAGGTATTCAAAAACTTTATCCATTCAAAATTAAAATTTCAACCTTATCTTCAACACATACTTTCCTCCCCCAGTTCAGGCCTGAGCTGTATTTCTGTTCTTTCAAGTCTACTTGAGTCTTTCTCTTTTATATTCTGGCTTTTTGGAGCCTGATATGTGTTTAGGGAAAGGGTAACATTTTACATTTTCATTTCTCTCTTCCCGTCTCACAGGGGACGGCCTCCAAGCTCTTCTGCATTGCAGTTATGAAAATGTGGGCTTGCGGTGGACAGCACCAACAGGGCTCCTGCAGGCCCTGGACTCCACTGGTCCTCAAGTTCCCTAGAGCCTCTGGAGACATTACTAGGGGTGCACTCCTGTCACCCATTCTGCTGGGTTCCCACTACCAACGTCCACACACGACCATTTCTCTTGGACTTTCCTTGTCCAACACACTATTATTCTTAATTTATTGTCCTTGCCACGAGCATGGCAGGCAGGGAAGTCCTTTTCCACCACATTGCCTGATTTCAGTGCTTTTCTTATTTTTAAATCTCATTACAGTTCTTTTTTTAATTAATGTTTGTGATTCTCCCACATAGAGAAGATTTCTTAATGATGATGGGGTATCACTCCCCCACACACCGGCGTGTTCTAAAGAGGTATTTGTTGTTCCCAGACACATGTTTATTAATGTTTATCTGTGAGACATCAGAAAATACAGCTGAAGTCTTCAGCTCTTTTTAATCTAAATCCTTCCTTCCTAGATTCTCAAAGTGCTAATGAGGTAGGGAAGGCTCCTTTTGGACATTACCAAATGCAAACACAACGTCCCCCAACGACTGACTTTAGTCTGTCAGTTTTGCATCTTTCACTTTGTAACTGACCAGCTAAGAACACAAACTCAGTTCTATCAGGAATAGTGAATTTAAATTTCCAGTGACAAAAGCTGCTATCGTCACCTTTTATTTACATGGGAAAAATGTGATACGGGGCAGCAAATCTCACAGGCCTGACATGGGAGCGTTTTATCATCGCGGCCCCCAAACATTGAGGGAGACAAAAACGCCAAGGACTTCACGCAGAGGCCAGCGCAGGCCAGACACAGACAAAAACGCCAAGGACTTCACGCAGAGGCCAGCGCAGGCCAGACACAGTCAAAAACGCCAAGGACTTCACGCAGAGGCCAGCGCAGGCCAGACACAGACAAAAACGCCAAGGACTTCACGCAGAGGCCAGCGCAGGCCAGACACAGACAAAAACGCCAAGGAATTCACGCAGAGGCCAGCGCAGGCCTGACACAGACAAAAACGCCAAGGAATTCACGCAGAGGCCAGCGCAGGCCAGACACAGACAAAAACGCCAAGGAATTCACGCAGAGGCCAGCGCAGGCCAGACACAGACAAAAACGCCAAGGACTTCACGCAGAGGCCAGCGCAGGCCAGACACAGACAAAAACGCCAAGGAATTCACGCAGAGGCCAGCGCAGGCCAGACAGCAAATGGCGCAAGGCCTGTGCATGGAAGCTTTTTATTGAAATTTCTTCTGCATACTTACTGAAGCTTGCCTGGAGTGTGAGGCTGCAGGTAAACATACTTAAGTCCCATTTGCACACTACTTTAAATATACTATTAACAAATACATAGCTTTATATATCCTATTTACTCATGAAAGTACTTCAAAGAGAAGGGCACAGAGCTGCCCACAAGGTTTCTTCTCTCCGGATGCCCCATGTCTTCTGTCTTGGAATTACGTCCATGTGCTTTTTGGTCTTTTTTCTTTCCTCCTCTTTGCCTTAACACTTGCTACACATTCTTCCCGAGTCCAAACAGGTAACAACTTATTCAAGAGCCCAGGAAACCAGTCTCTGGCCCTCTCAGGAGGCTCCTGAGTGCCCCTAGCATTTGCCCCCACCCTCAGCACATCCTCGTCCTGAACTTCAGTGAGCTGTTTATTTCATTCTCTCCTTTCAATATCGAATATACCCTTGACACTCATAAAGTTCACAATAAATATCTGTCAGGGAATAATAAAATAAAAAACAAGATGGACATGCACATAACTGCTGCTGAACATCCTAAGGACCCTCCTCCTGACTCAGTCTGCACAGCCCCTGAAAGACAGAGCTCTGTTCCCGTGGAGGGAAGAGATGTTCTCAGCTCAAATACATTTCAGAAGCTTGTAAAGAGAATAAATTCTCAAAGTGGATTAAATTATCGAGGAAAATGGATAATAGAGTTATCAAATGCCAAAGTTCAAAATCCTCTGCCTTTACAACACTTTAGATATGATAGTTCCCTATTTTATATGCCCCATAGGAATCTGACATTTCATGTTTTTATGTACTCTTAACGTTTTGAATCAGAGATTTTGGTTTCACTTCCATCAACATAAAGTGATGGAATAACATGATTGAAAAGGGAATTTATTATAAAGTTGTCAGGGAAGGCAGAGCGTTGGCAGGAATCACCAAAGATCAGGATCGGGTAAGACGACCAGGGCAGCGGGGATGTTTCAGGCGCCACTGCGCCGACCCGACCCTCACAGGACGCGACCTGGGATGCATGGGCTCCCAGCATTTCAGTCTTTTCCATTAACCATGTGCAGGGCATCTGGACATCTATCACGCTAAGATTTTGACAATCAGGGAAGCATAAGTCTCTAAAAAACAATCCAAATGCCACTACCAGTAGAAAAGAGACTAAGGCTAAGGTGGGGATATAAAGCCAGTATATAAAACAGCAAAAGCTCCCCCAAATTAGATTTAACTATTTTTTAAAACTTAGAAGATGAAAAACCAAGTACATGTCCTAGTAAATAATAGACATAATAATATAGAAATTTAAAAATGTAGGTCATAGTTGTAAAGTATGATAAAGAAGTAAAAGAGAAAAGTATTTTTAAAATTTATTTTTGATTAGCAAAAACATATATATTTATGCATACAACTCCATGGTGTAATTTATCTATACAGGTGAAATGATTACATCACACTAATCAGCACACCTGCTGCCCCCCTCTCCTTCATCTGTGATGAGAACATTTTCAAATCTACCCTCTCAGCAATTTTTAAAGGGCTTAATTTTAAAGCACATTTTAGATTGCAAATTCCATTAGTACACATACATTACTGTAACAAAACTTTTAATATTTAAATTATTTAGTGATTCATTTGGAATAGTTTAACTTTTCAAAGTATTTTTTTCATTCATTGAAATATTTTACTATTTTCTTTTTCCTCTCTCTCTGCATAGGAACAAGCTCCAGTGGAGGAAACATCACTAATCCAAGAAGAAACTCAACAGAATAATAGATTTGATGCACCAAAGAAGTATCACTGTAAAGAAACTGTTTAGGAAAGCATTTAATCCATGGAACAGTGGATTTGTTGTTTGTTTTTTGTTTTTAACCTTTTTTATCTCAAGGCACGCTGGAATCTAGGGTTAAACTTCCATGACACACTTAAATTATGTTGATCCAGAAAAAAAAAAGAGTTAAAAGAAAAAAATATGCTTACTGTCCTTTGAATTCCTTTCAAAAAATTTAATTAATGATCTTAAAAATATTCGTGGCACACGAAGCTCCCCTCATCACAGCGGTGTGCCACTGCATGGGGGTTGAAAATCACCACAGCAGACTAAGGTGGGCTTCCTGCGTTGTTCTTAGTGTGATGGGCAGACTGAACATGGGGTTTCTGCTGCTGCTGTTTTGTAGCTTAAAGGATATAAGTACAGAATTAATTATAGGCTATCTACTCAGATGGGATAGCTAATTTCAAAATGAACAGATCACCACAGCTCACCTCATTTTTTTCATCCTCTTTAATATCAATAATAATGACTATTGCTTTGACACAATTTTAGCACAATGATTATACGATTATACCTGTTTATATATCATCTGTGGAAGGAAAATTCAACACTTCTTAGTTCCATTATACCAGCTTTTTCCCACCTGCCTTTAACATTTAGAGTCTTCTAAGGAAAAGAGGCATCAAAGTGATCAGGTTCTGTCACCGCAGACTATTATAAAACCTACGCACACATTTTCCTGTATAAGGTCTTCTTCTATTAGGACTCCTGATAACAAATTTATACAAACTTAAGCCAAAAGTCAACTGTCTAACACAGGCACATTAAGTGTGACTTTGTACTTAGCCATGAAATTGGCGCCTAGGACCAAATGAAAATCAGACTTTACGTTTTCCATTCGAATGAGATGACCCTGAATGTTAGTGACTGTTCCAGGGCAGCTTCTCTGGACAGCAGCCTCCAGATCCTTAAAAGCACCAGACTTTTGTAAGGAAGTATCATGAGGATTAACACGCGGGCGGGGAGGGCAGATGGCAGAGCCCGGAGGAGGGGGCAGCTGCAGGGCAGGCCCGACAGCTTCCAAGACCCCAGGAATCCCCTGGAGCTGAAGTGACCCTCTGGAATCATCCTTTTGGGGGACAAAACAAACGGACCTTTATGTCTCGGCTTCCATCAGTCACGGGATATGAACTGACCCTGGAAAGACCTGACTTTAGCTGAAACAGCTGTGCAGGGGAGACCTTCACTCAACCAGCCCACGTGGAGCTGAAGACTTTGTTGCAGCTCCTAAGGCAACAGGTTCTTCCTTGAGGGACGTCTGGGTGGCTCACACTCTACCCACACAGACCCCTAACATACAGGCTAGGGGAAGGGCACGTTCAGGAACTCAGGAAGCCTCACTGCCTTGGAGAAACACAAAACGGAGGCTGCAGATAGGCTGCCCAGGGGCTGCTCCTGATAGGGATCTCGCTTCCTCCACTACTGCAGCTCCCTGCCTCTCAGCTGCGACCTCTGCTGGTTCCAGGAGTTACTTGGTGGCAGGACCCCAACTCTGGGACCACAGGAACCCGGGGCCACTCCATGCCGTCTGCAGCCCGGAGTTGTTGAAACACTTCTTTGACAGTAAAAGTTGAGCAACAGGAATGAATGTATTTGTCTGCTTGGGCTGTGCCTCAGTCCTCCCTGTGCTGCTACAGCTGAGATAAAGAACAGAAAGGCACTCATCCGTGGCTTTGTAGGCTGAGAAGTCCAAGCTCAAACCCAAACCCATGAACTAATCCCCTCTTAAATTTCCCGCCTCACAGGAGGTTGTTTCCAACCTAGGGATTGTTTCCAAGGTATGAATTTGGGGGGACACTTGCAAACGTTAGCAAGGTGCTCTAACAGAATACTGTGGATGAGGTGGCTTAAACAATAGAAACTTTTTTCTCACAGTTGTGGAGGCTGGTGCAGTCCAAGATCAAGGCCATGGGGTGGTTTAGGGTGAGGCCTCTTCCCCGGCTCCCTGACAGTCGCCCTCTCTGTTTTCACGTGGCCTTTCCTCTGTGCTCACACAGAGCAAGCATCCTGCTGCGTCTCACTCTTCTTATAAAAACTCCAGTTTTATCAGATTGGGACTCCCTAGTTCCTTGTAAAGGAAAGAGCCTTTGCAGATATAATTAAATTAAAATCTGAACATTTAATGATTATCCTGGATCATAAGTATAAGCCCTAAATGCAATCACAAGGTTCTTTATAAGAGAGAGAGGGGGATTTCATACAGACAGAAGGAAAGAGGTAATGTGGCCATGGAGGCAGAGATTAGAGTGACGTGGCCAAAAGGCATGAGTGTCTGTGGTCACCAGAAGCTGGAACCAGAAAGAACAGACTTTTCCTGCTGACTTGGAGGGTGCACACACAATGTGCCTGGGTTTTGACACAATTATACTGATTTTGGACTTCTGCCTTCCAAAAATTTAGGTTGATAGTCTCCCATTCAAGGGCACTTCCAAGGAAATGAGACAGTGTTTAAATGTTGCTTCCTGAATGGTATACAGCAAGCATTCAATAAATGCTTACTGTAGGAAGTGAACTTCCAGAATGGTAATTCGAGGAGCTCTGTGGAAATATTCTCCAGCAAAACAATTGTAATTGGTCAAAATTATGTAAAAACAATCTTTTAAAGTCTGGTGATTTTGTAAGGGCATGCTTCAAAATAAACATCTTTTCAAGAAAGTCTTCTGAACACAGTTAAGAACTCTAAGAACGTGCAATATCTGAGGAACGTTACATCCCTGCAACTCACCTACTTCAGTTCAACACAACTGAAACTCGGTTTGTCTTCTCATGGCCAAGACTTATGGGGCTTTTACTACCCTCAGCTCCCAGTCCAGAAATGTGGTATCTCACAGGAACAGGCTGGTCATCAGGTTCTTACCCCCTCAGCTCAAGCTGCAGAGGCAGAGTCACTGCAGACACAGCCACAGGTCAGGAATCACTTTTCCCCAGACCCCACCTACACAGCGGCCAGTCTACCAGAAACGGCCAGGGTCTCAGTTCCTCCCGGACTCCACACCAAAGCTGCCACAGTCTGGGCAGCCTCGACAATGAACATCTACTTCTCATGGTCCTGAAGGCTGGGAGGCCAGGACCAAGGTGCTGGCAGACGTGGTGTCAGGCGAGCCCACTTCCTGCTCACTGATGGCGGTCTCCTCACCATGTCCCCAGTGGCAGAGGAGGTGAGAGCTGCCTCACACGCCTTTCCTGAGGCGCTAATCATAATCATTTCCCAAAGGCACCCCCTCCTAATATCATCACATTTGGGGGTAAAATTTCAACATAACTTTTGGTGGGAGCTGCGGTGCCCCCCAAGTCCATACCATCAGGATAAAAATGCAGACCCCAAGCATGCTCACACTGGCTACCTGCTCCCCTGCTGAAGGGGAGGTTCTGATGGAGAGGGAAGGCCAGAACGCACGCTCCCAGCCTTGCCCGGCACTGTGTGCCCTAACCCAGTGCTATCACTTCTGTTTCCAGCTCTGGAGGAGTGGCTTAAAGATTTCGCTACCCAGAACAGTGCAAAACTCTTCCTAAACTAACTTTCTTTGAAATGGGATGTGAGAAAGTGCACGCCTCAGGATACTTTCTTAAACAAGGTGATTTGTGTAGAAAGCAATTAAGGGGAGATCGGCAACTCCTTGAGAACAGGCTAAACTATCTAGTGCTCATTTACTAGGAAGAATCAGACAAAGAGAGAGCTAAGAAGAAACCTCCTAAGGCCATACCACACCTCAAAACACATAACCCCCTTCGAAAACCACCCCAGTGGAGGACCCACACTGTGGAGCAATTTATGTTCCGGGCATAGTGAGGAATGCAGAGGAAGGAGCTGTCAGTTAGTGGAGGCTAACAGCCGCACCCACAAAGGCACTAGCTTTACAGAGAAATGTGAAAAAGACAAAGTCACACAGAGCCTGGCTGGAGCCACTGTCATCCCAGGGTGACTGTGCACATGCCCAGGGCTGCACCTCTGAGCACTCCCGCAGAGGGGTCACACTCTGGGGGAAATGCACTTCACTAAAATGGACCACTTAAGACACAAAACAAATAGGCAAACAATAACAAAAAACACCACCTGAAGATAATTGGATCCGCTTTCAGTGTTCCTACAATATATTACCTAAAATATCTAGTTTTGAATAAAAAAATTATAAGAGATGTGACCCATGCATAGGGAAGACAGCTGGCAGGAGAAATTGCCTGTGATAAAGTCCCAGATGTCATATTCAGTAAAAATTATACAAATACCTTAAAAAACTAATGAAAACTATGCTTTAAAAAGTGATTAAAAAATGACAATGTCCCATCAAATAGAGATCAACAAAGAGATAGAAATTAAACAAAAGAAACAAAAATTCTTATTTTCACACAATTGCAGATGTAATGTAAATACTAGTAGCATTATAAAGATATATGATATATATACTCTACTCATAATATTATGATAATTAAATAAGATTATGCATATAAAACATACACTTTTAATCAGCAAGAATTATTATCACTGACATATTGACTTTGCATTTTCAAAACAGATAATTATGTAAAACATTTTATCTGTGCGTTTGTGACAGAGCCAAGCTGGTTGCCACGGACAAGTGTAAATGGGACAAAAACTAAGAAGATGACAACATAAATAATAATAAAATTGTAACAATTGACATTTAATGTTTGATGTCTATGTGCCAAGAACTGTACCAAGGGTTTTGCATAAATTTGTTCTTTAGTCTTAACAAACTTTCTATGAAGTAGTTGGTTATAATATATATATATATATATATATATTTTTTTTTTTTTTTTTTAAATTCTAGGTCATGAGAGGAAACTTACACTCTAGACTTATTAAAAAGTAAACACATACCTTCATATTTCAAACTTTTTACTCCTAAAATAAGTTAAACATTTATCTATAATGACTCCTTCTATATTCTGCAACACAGATTCAAGTACCTAAATGATAAATTTTTTCGTAAAGTATTAAGTGACTTAGCTGTCACAGAACAGGCCTTCTCACCCTACAAAAGTCAGCTCCTAGGTGGGGATTTTCTGTCCGTGTCCCACAGAAAGGTAAATGGAGTCAGCTCTGAGGTCGTCCTCACATCATGTCCCTGGAAACCTTCTCACCACTGTGTCAGGGCAGCGCCCACGGACGGCATCAGCCCTCACGCTGGACGTCTCTGCAGTGGAGAGGGGGGCTTTTCTGAAGGGCTCATGGGGTCACAATCCACCCCCAGCCGAACCCCACGCACCTGCCGAGCCCCGGCACTCGCCCCAGCGCGGGACGCAGTTCCCAGGCAGGGAAAGTATGTGCTTAGAGGGGACTTCACTGACTTTAAAATCCTCTCCATGACATTAAACAAAGCCTTAACTTCCATTGCATTTAAATCATCACTTTGCCATTTGTGGCTGTCAGCAAGGGGTAGGGGAGGAGGGGAAGCCAACAGGCGCTGCGCCCCAGGAGACCCTCTGCGTGACGTCACCAAGCCGAGAGCGTCACCTGATGTTACAGGTGCCTGGCTGCTGGGTTCACGGCCACATTGTGTAATGAAGGATGGCGTCACTGCTGGGTTCGCGGCCTCATTGTGTAATGAAGGAGGATGTCACCTGACGTTACACGTGCCCGCTGCCGGGTTTGGGCCCCATTGTGTAATAAAGGATGGCGTCACTTGACGTTACACATGCCCGCTGCTAGGTTCGGGCCCCATTGTGTAATAAAGGATGGCGTCACCTGACGTTACAC